>JAQQSW010023568.1:0-10250 GCA_028646575.1 Pseudocheirus occidentalis
AAGGCATAATAGTGACAGGTAAAAAATGACCAAGGGGAAGTGACATGAAAACAGTCCCAGGGTCTAGAGGGGATTGCTTTAATCTTCTCAAAAGGTTTTTATCATTGTCAAGGAAAATGCCATGACAATGAATCTCTCCATTTTCCAGCAGTTATGTGAACTCCAGGGACCATCTTGCCCATCATGCCTCCCCCAGCATAAGGTGATCCCCTGAAACCTCATCACCATACTGGTCAACTGAAGTTTTTGTTCTCACCACCTTCTCAGCTCCTCAGTTTCCTCTCCACTCTGTGGGTCTCGAGGGGGCAGCAGTAAATGCCTCCCCAAGCCTTCTTTTAGAGTGGGCTCAGATCAGAACTTTCCAGTTAACTCTCCATTTTCTATCATCAGCTCTGCTTGGTTGGACTCCATGCAACATCATGCCCCTGCTCCAGATCCTCCTTTGTCTTCTCCTCCAGTTTGTTACCTTTTGTCTTTCTCCATTAATCTGACACCTCCTTGAGGGTAGGGACAGTCTTTCTTTTCTGTAGGCTCAGCACCCCACAGAAACATCACACAAGCCTCCCTTGGCAACAGGCTTTTGTCCCCACACGGAGGCCTGCCAGTCTGGTCATTCCTTTTTAGATCAGGCAGAGCCAGGATGGGGAACTGAGTGAGCAAAATGTCCCTGAATAATTTACCTTTTCCACATCTCCAAGGCCCTCAGTATCAGGCAGAACTAAGGTATGGTCAGGTTTGCTGGGGTGAGGGACACACCACATCCAGGTGCCCTTTGTGTGAGACTGCACAGTGGAGCCAAGGCAGAAGCCTGCAAAGGAAGGGGCAGACATGAGGGCCCAGTGGGGGCAGGAAGCCCAGAGGCTACAACAGCCAAACTCCTAGGTCCTAAAGGGAAAAGATGGGAAGCTCCTCAGTGGGGAAAGAATTAGAACAAGGATTATAGTTAGCATTTATCTCTCACATTTTATGAGTGTCCTCTCCTTTTGTCTTCACAGTAATGCTGGGAACTAGGTGTTTCTCTCATCTCCATTTCATAGAGAAGGAAACTGAGGCTGGGGGAAGTAGGCCTGGGTCACACAACCATTCAGCAGCTGAGGCAACTTTGACACTCAGGTTTTCCTGGCTTCCAGTCCCACATTATCGCACAACAGCAGCTGGGGACAGAGGGATCCATGCATTCAGATCTCCAAGAGCACTGTGAAATCAGTCTGATGGGGCAAGATTTCTGGTAAAGGAGGCAAACAAGATCAGTGAGAGCTTCAGGTGTGCCTGGAGACACCACCTTTCTCCCCCTATCAGCCACACACAAGGCTGCAGAAAGTTTAGAACTCCAGAAACCTGAGCTTAGAGAAGGAAGAGCAGCCCAGAGGAGAGCATCATGGGAGTGTTGGCAGAGAGCAAGGAAGGGCACAGAACAGCTGTGGGCAAGTCACTGAATCTCTGGGCACTTCCCCCACCCAGCCCCTGGAAACTTTCAAAGACCTGAAGTGACAGAGAAAGAGCTGATCTACATGAGATGCCGAAGCCTCTTCTCAGCAAGAACCACAGGCCAGTTACACACACACACACACACACACTCACACACACACACACACACACACACACACACACACACACACACCAGCAAAGAGATAAGTCCCTTGTATCAAGTCAGGCTCTATTCCATTCTGATTCAGTCAGTTGTACATAAAAACACTTCTTAAATGAACTTGCAAAATCTCTAATGAAAGGATAAAAAACAAGTGGCTTTTATTAAATGCCTCCTACGTGCCAGACACATTGCTAAGCACTTCACCAATCTGTGAACTTCTCATTTGATCATCACAACAACATTGACTTTATTATTATGCTCATTTTAAGGTTGAGGAAACTGAGGCAAACAGATCAAGTCACTTGTTCAGACTCCCATGGCTAGCCTATGTCTGAGTCCAGAACTGGTCTTACCTCTTCCTGACTCTAGGTCCAGCACTCAATCCACTTTTTGACTTGTCCAGAGCACCCATGGACCTTATGTCTACACAAAGAGACTCCTTCTTCTTGATTTGTTCATAAGCCCAAATGAAAGTTATCTTTCACCTCATTATTTTATGTTTGGTACGTATTCATTCACTGCTATTTGTTTTATTAGTATTATTTGTTATGTTTGCAAATGTTTTTGTTTGAAGTCTTCATTTCTATTTATTGGGTTGCCAGTTTTGCTTGGATGTTTGCCAACAGCAAAGTAGTAGTGAGCCTAGGAGAACCTTGTATAGAAACATTTTTGTTAGATCGATATGTATATTAACCACCAGAGGCACCCAGCTATTGTTTGTTTGGCCCCTTACAAAGGAATACTGGTGTGGGAATGCCGACTCAAGGTGTGGAGGTACCAGTGAGAGGTCTTTACATACATCATGTGAGGTACTGGGAGAGTTTTTAAGAGACCAAACAATGCAATTTATGCTCTAGCAGAGATCAGATTTGTGAGATTTCCAGTGATATATCTATATATAGATATATATATATAGATATACACACACACATATATATGTATATATTTATATATTTTATATCTTAATTCATATGTAGAATTTTGGAACCAGGACTTTTTCTTAATTGAGAATGAAATGAGAAGACCAATCATTCCCGCTGACACCACCAACAATTGTTGACCAATGGCCATATCTGGGCAAGTAAACCCAGAATGCCTGTGAACAGGAGCATGACCTGGACCATTAGTCCTCTTGCCATTTTGGCCTGGAAGTTTAAACCCCAGGAATGCAACTCTCACCCAGTAGAGAACAGGCTCTCCATTCTTAGTGCTCCTAAGAAAACTGCTGCCCATCACAGGACTGGAAATACAGTCTCAATGAATCTGTTAGACATCCTGAGCAGAAGTCAAAATATACCAGGAGGATCAATTCACCACCTTCATTTTGATCATCCCCTCCCCTCAGACCTTGATGGAGATGGCTCAGATTCCAAGTCCACTATGAGGTAGAGCACCCTCAGCCTTTAGCCTCATTGAACAGGACTGCTCTCAACCTGGCCTCTGCAGCCATTATTCTGGGGAATATCTCCTTTAGGGAAAGTTTTGATCACCCCTACTAACACCACTAGTAGTTAAACAATCATCACTTACTTGCAGCAAGTAAGTCTGAGAGCCTTGAAAACAACAGCATCCCCTTCAGTCTCTCAATCCAGCCCACACTAGGCAGCCACAGTCTGGGGGAACAGTCTCTTAGATTTGGCTACTGACTGCAGGTGCTGAAGCCCCCATTTCTTCAGTAGCCACAGCAAGTTAAGACCCACAAAATAACGTTTTTATCATCCAAATCCTTGGAACTGGCCAATGGTTCTGTATGCATGTTTTTGATCAATGAAAAAGATGAAAAAGAAGATGGACTGTTCTCTGATTTCCTTCTGAACAGTTAGGACCAATGAGGTCTTGTACATGACTTGAAGCTGAAAACTTCTCTGTGCGTTAAATCGTCATTAGATTTCTAACTTCTTGAGAGTTGGGGCTATCTTGATTTGGTATTGGCATCATGAGTGGCATTTAGTACTTAATAAATGCGTTACTTCATTAAGGAGAAGAAAGGGAGGTGAGGAGATTCTCAAGGTAAAGTTGTTAATATTGTTCAGCATTTTCTTTACATCAAATTAGATTGATTCCCAATACATTTCAGTGCACAAGCCGCAATGTGCAGAAATAGTATGGAAAGCCCTGATTCTAGAACAGCAGGACCTGGGTTCTAATCTTGCCTCTGTTGTTTACTACCTGTGTAACACTGGGAAAATCTCTATGCCTCTTTTGGAAGGTGTATGGGGTGTTCAGGGAAGACATGCACCTCTGTTGTGAGCCTTGATGACATATTTCCAGTACTGCTCCTCCAACTTGGTATCCACCTGCCACCCAGTTCTTACCTGTAGCTCCAAAAAGCCTTTGCATGCACAGTAGTCAAGTGAAAACCTCTCAGCAGACTGGTTAAACCAGGTGCAGGGTGACTGAGAGGCCTCAAATCTGTCCATAAGTTGAGGGGATATCTACTCCAGGCATGTGAGACTTCCCAGGAGGAATGGGTGAAGGAAAAAATGTGTTCTAGTGGTCATGAAGGCAGCTGAAGCTGGTGCTGTGGAGCTCTCATAGCCTGGTCAGACATCAGAGACAGCAGGGTCAGCCAGTGCATGCCAGCCCCTTGCCAGTCATCCTGTCTTGTCACTTGACACAGATGACTCTGGAAGAAAGAGGCTGATGATTTTATACAACTCTGCCTCTCTTAAGGCCAATTCATGCCCCAGTCAAGAGTTCATTCAGCCTTAAAAAATGAAGGATGTAACACAAACAAGAAAAAAGAGGGAGGTTGAAGTAGATGTCCTCTATGGTTCCTCCTAGCTCTGTGTTGATGATCTAATAGAAACAATCAGTATGATGAAAACGCTTCAGCTTGTGATCTGGCTGCTCTGATCAATCACAGGAGTAACTGACAACCATATTCTGAGACCAACATAATGCACAGTGGAGGCAATAATCTTGAAAGAATGCATGGCTAGTAGTAGGTAAGATAGACAGTCATTAGATGACTAGCAGCGAAGGGGTGGCAACCAGGGACAGGACACTACAGTTTTTAAATAAATACCTACGTTTCTTTTTTGCTTTTTGGAGAGCAATTGGGGTTAAGTGACTTGCCCACAGTCACATGGCTAGTTTTTGTGTTAAGTGACTGAGGCTGGATTTGAACTCAGGTCCTCCCAATTCTAGGGCTGGTGCTCAATTCACTGTACCACCTAGTGCCCTGAATGCGCACACTTTTTATGCTAGAGCATTTGGGTCTCCAACTCATGAAAATATTTGTGTAAGATCTAGATCTTTGGTGGGCACCCCAGCACCTGACTCAGTCTCTCCTCCTGCCATGCTCCCCTCCTCCCCTCTGCCTTTTGAATTCCCCGTTTTCCTTCAATTCTCAGTAAACTTAAGTGAGAAACTTTTCTTGATCCCTTCAATACTAGAGCTTTTCCTCTAATGATCATCTCCAATGTATCTCATGTAGATCTCATCTGTACACAGTTGTTTCTATGTTGTCTCCCCTTTAAGACTGTGAATTCCTTGAGTGCACAGATTGAATTTTCCTTTCTTTGTGTCCTCAGGATTTAGGAGAGCTTCTAGTGCATAATATGCGCTTATTATGTACTTATTGATTGACTGGACAGCAACAGTAAACCAGGGGCCAACTTTTAAACCTTACTTAGGTCTCAGATGTGCATGGTATGAACTCTAAACATGTGGCACAATATCCTCAAAAATTAGACTCCTGGAGGCCAGGCTTCCACTTACCTGTGTTGTTTCCTGCCAGCCTGTTCATTAGGTAGGATTTTTTAGTACAATACGTGCCGACAATAGCCACCGCCACCACTGGCTCAGTAATGGAAGTAAGAATCTGTAGAGCTTGCTGGTTTACTGTCAGCTCTTCATTCCTATTTTCTACCAGGCATATGAGAGCCTCCATGGGCACTGCTGATGCCATGGTCACCTGTAAAGGCAGAGGAGACCCTTGGACAGAAATCAAGACATAGAATTCACACAATCCTCATTTTAGACTGCCTAGGGGAGTCAGGTATTAGTGACAGCAAAAAATGATGCCATGTGCTTGTGGAATTCTATTTGTAGGAACACAAAAGTGGCAGATAATGATGATGATGATGCTCCTGATAACAATTACCTTTATCTAGTGCTTTAAGAGCTACAGAGCACTCTACAAATATTATCTTACCCTCATGAGGAGCTTAGAATATCAGAGCAAGGATTATTTCCATTTTACAGATGAGGAAACTGAGGCAGACAGTTTCTGTTTTAAACACCAGGCTTCCTGACTCCTTGCCCAGCACTCTTTTCTCTGTACCAGGGAATTTCATCCCTAGGAGATTATCACACCAAAGAAACCTTAGGTCCAGACCAAAAGATTCATTGGTGAAAGGCACCCCTTTTTCTGATAGAGAACGGGGACCCCAGACTCTATCCTCATGACAGGAATTCAGAACTAGCCCCTTAGTGACTGCTTAGAGAACGACTGAGACTCTGACCACCTTCAGTTCCTCCATGGAAGGGCTCTGACGTTCTGGGAGGATACAGCCAGACCCAAGGCCCCAAGCCTAAGTTGAAGCTAATCCCTACAGAAATAGCAGAATTGTAAAGAACTTTACAGTCTTTTCTGGGAGCCAGGATAGAAGGCCAGGAGTGCAAACAGTCCCCTTCCCTGCCTCTCAGGTTCACTAGGGATGCTTTTGACCTGGTTTGTAGATATTTTCTCTGGGCTTCTGGTTCAATGTAGATTAGCTTGTGGATCTTTAATGCTGGAATCATCCCTCTGATATAGACATATGTGTATGTATACATACATACACACGTACATACATATATATACACACATATATTCATATATATTCCCTTCACCTATCCTAATACAGAGAAAAGTTTCATAAGTTACAATTGTCATTTTTCCATGTAGACATGTAAATATTTCAGCTTTGATAAGTTCTTTATGATTTCTTTTCCATGTTTACCTTCTAACGCTTCTTGTATTTGAATGTCAAATTTTCAATTCAGTTCTGGTTTTTATTCAAGAATGCATGAAAGTCCACCACCTCATATGGTCATTGAATGACCATATTTTCCCCTGGAACAATGGACTCAGTTTTGCTGAGTAGGTGATTCTTTATTTTAATCCTATCTCCCTTGATCTCTGCAATATCACATTCCAGGCCCTTTGATCCCTTAATGGAAACTGCTAGATCCTGGGTTATCCTGATTGTGTTTACACAGTATTCAAATTGTTTCTTCTTGGCAGCTTATAATATTTTTCTCCTTGATCTGAGGACTCTGGAACCTGGCTATAACATGCCTAGGAGTTTTCTTTTGGGGATCTTTTTCAAAAGATGATGGGTGAATTATTTCAATATCTATTTTGCCTCCTGGTTCTAAAATATCAGGGAAATTTTCCTTGAGAATTTCTTGAAGGATGCTTTCTAGGTTCTTTTTTCGATCATGGCTTTCATGTAGTCCAATAATTTTTACATTGTCTCTATTGGATCTACTTTCCAGGTCAATGGTTTTTTCAAGGAGACATTTCACATTGCCTTCTATTCTTTCATTTGTTTGGATCTGTTTAATAGTATCTTGATTTCTCATAAAGTCATTTTCTTCCATTTGCTAAACTCTAATTCTGAAGGAATTATTCTCTTCAGTGAGCTTTTGAGATTGTTTTTCCATCTGGCATTTTGGCTTTTTAAGGCATTCTTCTCCTCTTTGGCTTTTTGGACCTCTTTTGCCATTTGAGTAAGTCTGTTTTTTTAAGGCGTCATTTTCTTCAGTCAGGTTGTTGACTCTCTTTTCATGATTTTCTTGTATCACTCTCATTCGTCCTCCCAATTTTTCCTCCACTTCTGTTATTTGGTTTTCAAAATCCTTCCTAAGCTCTTCTATGGTCTGTCACCAGTTTACATTTTTCTTGGAAGCTTTTGGCACAAGAATTCTGACTGTTCCATGCTTTGATTCTTTTTGTCTCCAACAAGGGAACCTAAAGTTGGATTGCTGAGCTCGGTTTGCTTCCTTTGCCTGATCATTTTGCCAGTCAATTAACTTGAATTTTGAGCAACAGTAGAACTCGGCTTCCAGAGGGGAGAGCTTTTAATTGCTGGTGTTTTTACAGTTGCCAGAGCTATTAGGAGGCCACAGTCTCTGAAGCCCCCTCCAGCTTTGGATCACTAGTCACATACCTCAGGACCACCAACCAAGACTGAAATCCCAATCTAGGTAGGTTAAGGCAAGAGCACTTAGCCTCTAACTGGTTGCTTGCCCCCCCCCTGCAATCTGCAGGCCAGAAACTCTAAAGCAGCTGCAGGGCCACCACTTCTGCTGCTTTATCGTGTTGGGTGCAGACAGCTCGACCAGTCTTTTCCCACAAATTTAGCCAAGTTCTGCTGACCTTTCCCTTTGTCCTTGACTCTGATGGGTTGATAATTCTGTAAACTGCCACTGCTGCTGGTCATCCCTTCTCCCAAATGCTCCAGCCACAGCCTTTCCTCCTCCCCTTGGGGCTACAGTCACAGTTTCAGGCCAGGATGTGTTGTACTCCCTGTCTCCAGGCTGACAACTACAAACCCTCCAGAGTATTCAGGGAACTCACACTACCCTGCTCCTGAGCAGTACAAGTTCAGTCTGAGGTTGACTCAGGGCACTTTGAAAACTTTACATTGTGAGGCAGAGCCAAGATGGCGGTGTAGAAGCAGCAAAGTTTCACAGCTCCCATATAGCCACCCTAAATACCCATAAAATATGATTCTAAACAAATTTTAGGGCTCCCAAACTCACAAAAATACAGAAAACATATCTCTTACTGATGGTAGCTCATCATAAAGGGCTTATCGCAGCATGCTGGGAGCCAAGGCCAGCCCAGCCTGAAACCTAAACCGAGTCCAGGTCCCAGGGCAGTCAGGAGGAGCCAGCATGAGTCTACAGAGAGCAGATCTACAGCACCTGGCTTGATCTCCACATCTATCAAGCCAGGAAAAAAAAGATTAGAGAAAGGTCAGTGAAAGCGAAGCTTTCAAGCTAAATCTGGGGGAGGAAAAGCAGTTTGGCCAATCTGCCACCAGGCCAAGGAAGCAGCAGGGGAAGGGCAGGATCTGCTGCAACCAGCAACTGCCTCCACTTGGCTGCTTCAGAGCTCCTGGGGCACAGACCCGCAGGAGGGCTGAGACAATTGATGAGGGCCAAGGGCTCTTGTGTTGAGAGGTCTGGATCTGGATTGTGGTCTTGGTGGTGGTCCCGGGTGTGCTTTCAGCAAGCTAAAGCTGGTGGGGGCTGCAATACCCCCCTAATCCATCTGGCAGCTGTGAAAACTCCAGCAATTTGGGACACAGCTTTCCCACCTGGAAGCAGAGTTCCACAGAGCTAAAAAGAAATGAACCAATTAATTGACTCACCAACATGAGGAAAAGGAAGCAAAATAAGAACTACAATAAAACTCTAGAATCCTTTTTTTTGTGGACAAAAAGGATCAAAGCATGACATGGGAGGAAGATATAACACAGTCAGAACTCCCACACCTACTGCTTCCAAGATACTTGAAGCTTGCCTACAAGCTATAGATCAACTGAAAAAGGACTTTGAAAAAATAAATAAGAGAAGTGGAGGAAAAATTGGGAAGAGAAAAGAGAATGATGCAAGAAAATCATGAAAAGACGGTCAACAAACTGACTGAAGAAAACAACACTTTAAAAAATAGATTAACTGAAATGTCAAAAGAGGCCCAGAAAGCCAATGAGGAGAAGAATGCCTTAAAAAGTCAAATTTACCAGATGGAAAAAGAATCTCAAAAGCATTCTGAAGAGAATAATTCATTCCTTCAGAATTAGAGTGAAGCAAATGGAAGCTAATGACTTTATGTGGAAACCAAGATACTATTAAACAGTTACAAAGATATGAAAAAATAGAAAGAAATGTGAAATATCTCCTTGAAAAAACCACTGACCTGGAAAATAGATCCAGGAGAGACAATCTGAAAGTTATTGGTCTACCTGAAAGCCATGACCAAAAAAAGAACTTGGAAAGCATCCTTCAAGAAATTCTCAAAGAAAATTGCCCTAATGTTTTAGAATCAAAGGGCAAAATAGAACTTGAAAGAATCCACCTCTTCAAAAAGATTCCCAAAAGAATACTCCTAGAAATGTCATTGTCATGTTCCAGAATCCCCAGTTAAAGGAGAAAATATTACAACCTGCCAAGAAAAAACAATTTAAATGCTGTGGAAACATTATTAGGATAACCCAGCATCTGGCAGCTTCTACACTGAGGGATCAAAGGGCCTGGAATATGACATTTCAAAGATCAAGGGAGCTGGGATTAAAACCAAGGATCACCTACCCAGCAAAACTGAGTATAATGTTCCAGGGGAAAAGATATTGTCATTTAATGAGGTGGAGGACTTTTAAGCATTCTTGCTCAAAAAAACCAGAACTGAACAGTAAATTTGACAATCAAACACAAGAATCATGAGAAGGTAAACATGGGAAAGAAGTCATAAAGAACTTATCAAAGTAGAACTATTTACATACCAACATGGAAAAATGATAATAGTAACTTATGAAACTTTTCTTAGTATGAGGATAGGGGAAGGGAATATAAATGTGTGTGTGTGTATATACATATATATATGTGTGTGTGTGTGTGTGTACACTTACACATATGTCTATGTAGGAGACAATACGTGTGT
>JAQQSW010023569.1:0-10250 GCA_028646575.1 Pseudocheirus occidentalis
TTATCAACTCTCTGTAGATGAGGACTCCCAGTCTTTGTATCACAGTCTCCCTCACAACTTCCAATCTTGCCTCATCAATTGCCCATGGACATTTTGAATTGGAAGATATCTTAAACTCAGTGTGCCCAAAATGGAGCTTTCCTCTCAGACCTACCCTTCTTTCTCACTTCCCACTTTCTGTCAAGGGCACTTTCATCCTTCCTGTCCCATGGATTCACAACCCAGTTCGACTCTTTACTCTCTTCCCCTTCCCTCCATATCCAGTCAGTTGCCAAGCCTGGCAAAATTCAAGAAATGATTATTAAAGGGATATTTCCTTTCTTAGAAAGGAAAACAGAGTCACCAAAAGCCAGCATAGCTTTATTAAGGGCTAGCTGTGCCAAACTAACCTGTTTTTCTTTTTTGACAGAGTTACAAATGAGAAGATTTGAGAAATGCTCTGGCTTTCACCAGGGCATTTGACAGTCTCTCATGATATCCTCTGCCACAAGATGAGGCTGAATAAATGTGGGATGAAGAACAATATGATCTGCATTTGGAACAGATTAATTTATAGGATTTGAAGAATGATGGCTAAAGTAAGCATAAACAGCTTAGCAAGCCATTGCTCATAGAGAACTCTAGCTCTGGTCCCATTCTTTCAATATTTTTATCAGTGATTTAAATTATAGTCATTCAACAAGCATTTATTTATTATGTGCCAGTCATAGATGGAATACTTATTAAATGTGAAAATAACAGGTTGAGAATAATAGTGATAGCTAACATGTATAGCACCTTAAGTCACTACATAAATTATTTCATTTGATGCCCACAACAAACCTATGAAGTATAGGATCTGTCATCCCCATCTTACAGATGAGCAAACTGAGAGGCTACATTACTTGCCAAGGGAAAATAGAGGGTAATATTTGTCTAAATGAAACAGTACTTTCGGAAACTATAAATGACAAAAAGATCCTCTCATTTGGGGGCTTATATGAGGATAATACCAGAGAACTTAAAATATAGCTGGAGTTTAGAGACAGGAAAAGGGTTTAAGATGCCACTCAGATCTCATTTTGAAACCCACTAAGGGATACTACACAAAATCATACTGCAAACGTTGAGTCCCACATTTATTCTCTTCTAACAAGTTACGTATACACCCACACTTACAACCCACCACACAGGCATGAACTAACATGCAGATCTGCACTCACTGGTAGACAGAAAATATCCATCACAGACACATGACACACACACACACGCCACTACATATCACACACACACACACGCACGCACGCACACACATACCTGACCTACAGAAACACAAAATACAGACCACAAGGCTATATATCTCTCTCCTTGACTGATGGAATTATAATTTTATTTTTGTATCCCTAGCACCCATTGTAAGAACTTAACAAATTATTATTGAATTGAATACCTGTGCACAGAAAGGTATAAATGCATCCATTGGTAAGGGTGGTTGTTTAGTCATCTTTCAATCATATCTGACTCTTCATGACCTCATTTGTGATCTTCTTGGCAGAGCTACTGGAGTGGTTTGCCATTTCCTTTTCCAGCTCATTTTGCAGATAAGGAAACTGAGGCATACAGTGTTAAGTGACTTGCCCAGGGTCATATAGCTAGAAAGTTTCTGAGGCAAGATTTGAACTCCCAAAGATGAGTTTTCCTGACTCCAGACTATCCATTGCATATCCACCCAGCTACCATCAGTGAAATAAGTACCATCACTTACAAATCTATACAGGGAGCCAAAACTTTTAGTGCAGCTTGAAACTTTAATAGCTTAAAACTTCACTAAGCCTTTTGGCACACATCATGTTATCTCAACTGATCCTCACAATAACCCTGTGAGGTAGAGGCTATTATTTTTTCCATTTTACAGCTGAGAAAGCTAAGGCTCAGAAAAAATCAGATGACAAGCCCAGGGACACACGGCCGGTCAATGTCTGAGATGGAATTCAAACCACATTCTTCTGGAACCAAGTCCCGCATACCTTAGGCTTAGCTTGTGAAAAAGACGACAAGCAAGTAGATGAATAACTGGCAGAAGGTGGACAGTAAAGATACCAATAGAGTGTTCAGAGAATAGCTATTGCTTAGTAAATATTAAGTAATTTCCTGAGATAGTGGGTAAATATGTGGTTATAAGAGAAAAATGTGTGCATAAATCAGAAAGTGGTTAGCCAAATAACCACAGGATGTTGCTTTTATCATAGCTTTCTTTATAATTTATAGTTGCGGGTCATCTCAAACTTTATTTCCACCTAAATATCCATGCCTAGTCCTGGAAAGCTTTCTTCCATGCACGTGGGTCATCAGGGCTGAAGGAAAAGGGGCAAAAAACTGAGTCACAAGCAAAAGACCCTCTCAAGAAGGGAAGGGGTGGGAAGCAAAGGGAGGAAGAGAATGTATGTGTTGATGATAAGGAATGTGCAAAGGGACCACAGATTGGTTTCTCAGGAACACCTCCCTACTGAGAAGTGACATCTTTTAAGAAAAGGGCTTGGGGGTGGCTAGGTGGCACAGTGAATAGAGCACCGGCCCTGGTGTCAGGAGGACCTGAGTTCAAATCCAGTCTCAGACACTTAACACTTATTAGCCACGTGACCTTGGGCAAGTCACTTAACCCCAATTGCCCTCCCAAAAAAAGGCAAAAAAAAAAAAGGGCTAGGACTTTGGAGAGTCTTTTCAGAATCTCCTCCATGGGGGATGTACAATCGAAAATGATGGTCTCTTTTCCCAAATATGAGTGATTCACTAATATGCCAACTAGAAGAAGGAAGGAAGCCCAGGGAGCCAGTTAATCCATGTAATTTCCAAAAAAGACTCCAACTCCCACTTACCCTGTGGCCCGTAAGAATTCCCCATGTTGTAAGTCGTCCCATCAGGGTCATAATGTGGATGTGCAGTTGCTCCATTCACTGCAATAAATTTGCTCCAATCTACCTGCAAATTTTTAAAAAATCAGAGATTTGTTTTTAATGTATTTGCTAAAAACTGGAAAAAAAAGTCTTTAGAAAAGCCTTTATGTAGAGCCTCACAAACAGCAGGGGGTGTGTGTGTGTGTGTGTGTGTGTGTGTGTGTGTGTGTGTGTGTGTGCATGCACGTGCATGTATGTGTAAGCATATGTGTGCACACAGTTGCATGGCACAAACAGGGTATCACAAAAAATTTAGTTCAATTTCAAGCTACTGGGATACCACGTATATTTATATATGTGTGTATACATATATGTATATATATGTATATATACCTGATCTCATTTTGAAACCCACTAAGGGATACTACACAAAATCATACTGTGTGTATATATATATACACACACACACACACACACACACATACACATCAGAATGAGGGAGTGAATAGAAAGATGGATTTAGCATTAGGAAGACTTCAGTTTGTGTCTCCTCTCTGACACATACATCCTTGGCTATGTGATTCTGGGCAAATCCTTTAACCTCTCAGTGCCTCATGCAAATCTCTAAAATTATAAGCTGAAGGAGCTGACTCTCTGTACTGGTAAAGAGAGAGCGTCAAGTTCTTTATACCAGTAAAATCACAGACCCAGACCAAGTGTTTAACAACCAGCTCTTAGGGTAAAGAAGGATACTCTTTTAAATTGAATTTACACTATTTTCATTTTTTCCATCACTTTCTTAAATCTAGACAATCAACATAATAAATTGAGCCCTAATGTGTAGCATTTGCAGAGCTCTGAAGTGTAAATGTGCACACTGAAAATTTAACAGTTATGAGCCTGTACAAGTTGGGAGAGGGAGGCAGCAGGGCTTGGGGCAGTAGCAGCATAACCTTTTTACTTCCACTCCTCCCCCATTACTGAGAAGTAGGTTACTCTTATGTCCTCCATACTTAATAAAGTACTTCTCATCCTGGAGCATATTCACTCTCACCAGTCCAAGGAGGCTTAGCATAGAGGAACAATGCACAGTCAAGTTTAAGGCTCCAGCCTCTTATTCAGTTGTGAGCTGCCTCCAAAGCTCGTTTTGAAGGAAGGAAATGACAGCCTCTCTTTTCTCAATCATGACTGACACTTCACCTTTTCTGTTTTTTCCAGGGTTTCAGGATCCACTTTGTTCATGTAGTTGGTCTCAGTGCTGATGTAGTAATCGCCCTTGTACCTCACACAGTTGACACTGGTGTTGTCTGTCATGGCTGAAAATAAACCCAAGATCCACTTAACACAGATAACCACCCTATCTCTTTGTAATGGGTCCTAAATAATGAATTAAAGGTTTTTTTAAAACCCCCAACACAGTTTCAGGGACCCATAAAAATCATCTTTGGAGTTTATAACTGCACTGACCATTATGAAGAATAACAATTAAAAGACTCACTAACACCAAACACCTGAAAATTTTAAATGTAGAATTGTCCTTACTAGGGGGCTCAAACTTTGACATGAAGCGTCCCAAAACACTCTTGCATGGATCAGGCAGGGCCAGCGTGCCAAATTCTGAGATCATAATCCGGTTGTTAATGCTGTTGGTTTTATAGGTGTCACTCTGCAGAAACTTGCTCTTGTATGTCACAGTGCCCTGTTCCATCCTGAACTGATGAAGCAGAGCCATGCCATCAAACCAATGATTGTACCTGCAAGCAGGAGCAGATGACAGTCACCAATAACATCAATGAACTGGTGGCGGCCTAAAAGGAAAGGAAAAAGTACAGGGGGGGTGGGAGTGAGTGGGAGTGGAGAATTATGCAGTTTCAAACTGGAAATATAAGACTTGGAGATTTAGAATAAGAAAGGGCCTATCCTGGAATAACAATACAAATGGCTTTCCGTTCTCCAATCAGGGCATACTTGTCTTCTCCAAATTCAAACTTCCCAGGTCCTATCCGAATCAGACAACCGTTGAGCCACTTGGGAAAATTGCCTTGGATCGTGGCAGGGATGGGCTGAGGGGTCTCCTGTACAGTGGTTACTAATGAGGCAATACATTGCAGACCCTGTCGGTCACTGAAGGTCACATGCTTCTCTTGAATATCTGGCATTAAGTTCTTCAGAACTATGGGAAAAAATAAAAGCACAGAAAGTCTTCATGAACCAGTTATAGATTCTCCACAGAAAACCAGACTAGTTATAGCACAAGAAAAAGGAAAATGTCCAGACTTCAACCCTCCCAAATATCTCCCCAAAATTCTGTTTCTCTCTCCCTTCCTCTCCACTCTAATATCATAAACAATCCAATACAATAAGCATTTATCAATTGTTTACTATGTATCAAGCATTGGGCCAGTTCCTGAGCATACAAACACAAAACATGGAACATGAGATTATGAACCCCACAAGGCACTTAAGATTCTCCTTGGGTGAGATAAGAGCAGCAGTACAAAAGAGTAACTACAAAGTAAGGATAGAGAGAATACTAGCAACTTGGGGTATCAGGAAAGGCTCCCCACAAGAGGTGTGGTTCCCATGAGAGGCGAGCCTCTTGGGAAGCTGGGAATTCTCAGGGGCAGGGGCAAGAAGGGAAGAGTGTTCCAGTCTTGGGGAACAGACTGTACAAAGGCATTTGGGGAGGTCGGGAGAATTATGTTGTTGAACCAGAGATGGAAAGTCAAATTTGGAGAACAGTAGCAAAAAGGCCTGTTTGACTAGAACACAGAGTGAGTGAAGAGGAGCTATATAAGACACATTAAGGTAGGCTAGAACCAGATTTTGAAGGGCTTCAAATGGCCACACAATTCTTTTTTCCTTTTCTCCTTAATGGCCAGGCACTAATCCAGCTATGGGTGATCTTTTGACTTTGGAGAATTAATTGCCTAATGATCAATTCAGGGCTTTACTGAGGATGACTAATGACCATTTGCCACTGGATAAGCAAGAGTTATGTGTATCTGAATCAGAGCTTCTTAATCTGGAGTCTGTGAACACACACACACACACACACACACACACACATACACACACACAATCAAATTTCAACATAATTGGTGTTCTTTGCCATCTAATGTATCTCATTTTATGTATTTACAAATGAGATTCTGAGAAAAGTTCCACAGGTTTCACCAGACTAAAGGCTCAAGACACAAAAAAGGGCTAAGGACCCTGTGTCTAAAGAGATCATTTCACATGCTATGAAGCATCAACTGTGTTTATAAAAAATATCATGAAGATAATCAATAATTTGTACTTAATAATTAATAATAGTTTCCCTGTCTCCCTCATAAGACTATGAACATCTTGAGAGCAGGGCTGTCTTTTGCCTCTTTTTGTATTGCTAAATGCTTTGCACAAGGCCCAGCACATAGTAGGCACTTAAAAAATATTTACTGACTGACTTGAATTTTGTCCTCATAAGAGTAATCATATCTACTCAATATTTAAAAATCCCCTGAAACCTCCTCCAAGTTTACATTAAACTTAGTGATACATAAAAATAACATGTTTCATCCAATCATATAGGTATCTCAAAAGTCTTTGTGCAGTTTTAAGTCTTAATAGTTTTCATTTTTAATAAATATCAATAGATTAAAGTATTAATAGCTTAAAGTTGTACTAAGACTTTTAGAAAACCTTGCGTTTTAACTGCATATAAATTCATCTATGTGAGTTTATATGGGAAGATGTTATCTTCAATTAGACTATGATGGTTATATGTAAAGCATCCTAAAAGCCTTAGTCTCATGTAATCCCAACTTAAAAACTGGTCAATCTGTCCCTTTTTTCCACTCTCATTACTATTCCATATAACAGGACTTCCTGGATTATTACAATGTCCATCTATCTCCTCTCCCCACATTAAATTTAATTCAACAAGTATAAATGCTTATAATAAGTCCAATAGGCATGTCAAACTCAACGTGTCTAAAAAAAAGAGCTTATTATCTTTCTGGAAAATCCCACCATTCCTGCAAATATACATTTTCTGTGGTAGAGAAAGAAAAAGTTCTTTCACTTTTACACCCTATCTCAGGAGTCTCAAATCAACTTCCAGGATTATTCTATTAGCTATCTTATTGTCTTTTGTTGTTGTTTAGCTGTTTTTCAATCCAATTCTTGATGACCCCATTTGCGATTTTCTTGGAAAAGATACTGAAGTGGTTTGCCATTTCCTTCTCCAGCTCATTTTACAGATGGGGAAACTGAAGCAAACATTCTCTTCTCTCTCAGTCACCATCCTAGTTCAGACCCTCAGCGCCTCTTACTTGGAGTACTGCAATAGCCTAATTGGTCTCCCTGCCTCAGACCTCACTGGAAAAGTTTGTCAGGAGTTCTCCCAGATTCTGCCTTGAAAAATCATCTGGGGGAAGGGAGGTAAAGCCAAGATGGCAGAGTAAAAGCAGGAACTTGCTTGAGCTGCCACTCCAACCACTTCCAATACCTGTAAAAAAATATGACTCTAAACAAATGTTAGAGCTACAGAACCCACAAAATGACAGAGAGAAACAAATCTCCCACTGAAGGCAGCCCGGCAGGTGGACAGGAAGGGTCTCTCACACTCAGCTGGGAGTGGAGCGCAGTACCATGTGAGCCACACTGGCCCAAACTGGCAGCCCAGTCCAGCTGGAGCAGACTTCAAGAGAGTGAACAGCTGTGGCAGTTTCCAGACTTTTCAACCCATAAACACCAAAGAGAAAGTAAAAGGTAAGTAGGGAACGCTGTTGGAACTGGATGAGAGAAAAGTGTGGTCCAGTCCCTGGCCCTGGGGCAACAGAAGTGTCAGCAGCAGTGCAGCTGCTGCTGCTACTGCTGCTATGTGGCTGCCTTCAGAGCTCCTGGCCTGCAGTTCTGGCCTGCAGTTCATAGGGGGACCAAGCAACCATTCAGAGGGTAATTGCTTTTGCTCTGATCTGCTTGGATCTTGGTCTTGGTCTTGGGCAGCAGTCCTGAGTTGAAGAGCTCTAGTGTACAGTGCTTGGGGTAGATGTAGAGAAGGTGTTCCCCTCATAGCTCTGACAACAGCTGTGCAAAACCCAGAAATCTGGGACACAGCTCTCTCCACTCTGGAAGCAGAGTTCTACCATGGCAAATAGCTCAAAAGTCAAGTAACTGGCTGGCAAGATGAACAGAGGAAGCACAATCAGACCACAGAATCCTTTTGCGGGGATAAAGGGGATCAAAACATGGAACCAGAAGAAGACAACAAAGGTAAATTTCCCGCACCAAAGACTCCAAGAAAAATATGAATTGGTCACAGGTCATGGAGGAATTCAAGAAGGATTTTGAAAATCAAGAGAAGTGGGGGAAAAATTGGGAAGAGAAATGAAAAATCATCTCAACATATTCCCCATTCTCTCATCCTTTGCTCCACTCTCAAAGTATTAGGGAGCCTTCTCCTTGCCAACACCATCCTCTCTACATGGACCTTTAATCTCATCCCCTCCTATCTCCTATGGGAGTTTATCCCTTTGATCATTCCTTTTCTTTCCCAGTTTTAAACCTGTCATTATGCAATGGCTCCTTCCCTGCTTCCAACATATATGTTCAGATCTTGCCCTTCCTTAAGAAAAAATAGGCCTTCCTTTAAAAAAAAGCCCTAGCATCACCTCAAGTTATCATCCTATATCTTTCCTTTCTTTCTCAAACTCTTAGAAAAAGCTGACTACACTTGTTGCTCCATTTTCTTACCTCTCAATAATTTCTTGACCCTTGCAATTTGGCTTTGACCCTACCACTGAATTAAAACTACCCTCTCCAAGGTCACCACTGATCTCTTTATTGCTAAATCTAATTATCTTTTCTCAATCCTTATATGGTTTTCTTGGCCACTCTGCAGTTTTCGACACTTGTAGACAATTCTTTCCCTCCAGATCAGGGGTTCTTAACCTATAGTCTATACATAGGACTCTATGGATAGACATTAAGGAGTTTGTAAACTTGAATGGGAAAACTTAGACCTTATTTTCACTAACTTCTAGCTGAAATTTAGCCTTTCTTTCCATTATTATTTTTTTTAAATATTATTCTGAAAAGTCCATTGGCTTTACTTGCCAAAGGAGTCCATGACACACACACACACAAAAAATGTGTTAAGAACCCCAACCTAGAAGGAAGAAGGGAGAGAATATGGAACTCAAATTTTCAAGAGGAGAGAAGGGAGAAAATCTGGAACTCAAAGTTCTAAAAACAAATGTTTAAAAAATTATTTTTATATGTAACCGGGAAATAAGACATATGAGCAATGGGATACAGAAATTCATTTTGCCCTGCAAGAAAACAAGAGGGAGATTGGGGGGAACATAAGAGAGGGCAGATTGGGGGAAGAGGTATTCAGTATGTCTGCCATCTTGGGGTGGGAGGGTAGGGGAGAGATGGGAAGAAAATCTGTAACTCAAAATCTTTGGGAAATGAATGTTGAAAACTAAAAATAAGTTTTAAAAAGAGAACCCCGATTCTAGATACTCTGACCTCCCTAGATTTTTGTGACACTGTTTTCTTGTTTCTCCTCCTGTCAGACGGATCCTTCTGAATTTTCTTTGTAGAATCATTATCCATGCTTCCTCACCCCCTAAGTATTGGTGAACACTAGTGTTGTGTCCTGAGCCTGCTCTTCTCTCTCTACACTCAAATCCTAGTGTTCTTATCAGCTCCCACAGACTCAACTATCATAGCCATATCAATGACTCCCAGTTCTCTAACATGCAATTCTAAAACTCCCAGTTCTATTCCATAGCCAGACATTATTTTTTCTCCTGAGCTCCAGTAACATATGTCCTACTTATATATAGTACATCTCTACCTGGATGTCCTATAAACACAACGTTTTTAAAACAGAATTCACTCTCTTGCTCTTCAAACCCAGTCCTCTTCTTTAGTCCATTATTTTTATTAAGGTATCACCATTCTAGTTTACAAACGAGGAGCTATCCTTAATTCTTTACTGACTTCACCCTACCCCTACTCCTATACCTAATCAACTGTCCAGTCTTATTGCTTCTACCTCTCAATATTTCTCACATGCATCATTTCTCTCTGCTCGTACCACAATCACCCTACTTCAGGCCTTCGTCACTTCTCATGACTACTGCAACAGCCGCCCAATTAGTCTCACTTTAGCATCTGTCTCCCTCATCTGAACCATCCTTCCAACCTGCTGAAAATGATATTTCTAAAACACAAGTCAGACTATGGCACTCCTCTGCTCAGTATGATGCAACTGCCTAGTGCTTCTCAGATAAAACATAAATTTTTCTGTTTGGCATTTAATGCCCTTCACAATCTGATAGTGTCTCTAGGCTTATTACTCCCCTTTACACTCTTTGCCCC
>JAQQSW010023570.1:0-10250 GCA_028646575.1 Pseudocheirus occidentalis
AAAGAAAGAAAGGAAGGAAGGAAGGAAGAAGAAAAGAAAGAAAAGAGAAAGAAGAAAAGAAAGAAAAAAGAAAAGAATGGAGGGAGGTAGAGAGAAAGGAAGAAAGAAAAGAAGGGAGGGAGATAGAAAGGAAGAGAAAGAAAAAAGAAAGGGAAGACAGAAAGAAAGGAGGGAAGAAAGAGAGGTACAGAATACATTTTCCCAACTTGTTGAATTTTACTTGTTTACTTGTGAGCACAGTCAAATATTGTTCATATGCTAGTTGCTATACATAACTCTGGTAACAGCAAGATTAAAATTCAGGGATTTAAACAATGCTTTTCCTTCCAAGGCTTCATTTTGGGGAGTATCTTCTAGATTTAAAATGTTTTAAATTTTGTTTAGATAGTTTAGTTAATTTGATAATTAGCAACACACACAAATATTTCCATGCATAAAATTGACAGAGAAAAGAGGGTTATATATGAACCCATAAATCTTCCATATGCTGCTTAAAAAATATATCCTTGGCATATAGCAGACACTTAATAAAGACTTGTTGGTTGATTGATTGAGCTTGTATTGCTGCTAGTTAGTGCAATGCCACTCACTGTTCATGCTATTGAACTGAGGAGCACTTAGGACTGTCTTTTTGTTGTTGTTGTTCGATTAAATTTTTTAAACATTGGTAGGGGCTGTATAGGGAACACTGAGGCTGGAGGAAGGTAAAGCCACTATGAAATCAATTAAAATCAACAACCACCTACTAGATGCCTGTGTCAAGGATACAAAGAAAGACAGTCCTCAAGAAGCTTACAATCTAATTGGGGAGATGTATCAGCAAGCACCCTAGCACACCCAGGATGGCCGCTTACACAGGTTCTTAGATCTGATTTTCTAAGGAAAGCAACTCAAAAATGGGTGAACAATCTTAGTTTAATCAGTTAAACATGTATCATTTACCTAGTTTAGGGGGAAAAGTCAGCACCCTGAACTTCAGAGAATACAAACAGTTACAAGCAGACAAACAAACAGGTCAGCAGACAGGCTTCCAGCAGACAGGCTTCCAGCCGTCTGACCATCACATCCATACCTAGTTAGTTACCAGAGAGGGAAGCATCAACATCTGGGTGGAGGGGTGGGTGGGGGCAGGATGTGGGGGTGGGTGGGCTCAATGGCTTCTCAGAGTCTCATCTGGTCAAATCACACAATTCTTTTCAAAGTGAGCCCCAAAGCAAAAACTCACATCAAAGTATATATAGCCTTCTCCTGGATCAAAGAAGGTCACAGTCCTCTTGACCCACTGCCCAATCACAAAGTAATAAGGCATGAGCATTCCTGAAGAACAAGGGGCCGCCACAGGCTCCATGTGACCACATTCAGCCTATTAGGGGGCAGAGTATACTTTCAAATCAGGGAAGGTCGTCAGAGCCACTTAAGCCTATCAAAGGGCCTAGGGGCAGGAAAGATCTTCAGCTTCCCATAAGAGGAGAAAAGATGTAAACTACTATATAAAAAAAAGACAAGTGAATATAGATATGAGGGATGTGTTTATCTCTCCATATGTGTGTATGTATATGTATGTATATATATACACACATACCTTTATATATATATATAGAGAGAGAGAGAGAGAGAGAGAGAGAGAGTGTATGTTCAGTCAATTTTCAGTCATGTGCAACTCTTCGTGGCCCTTTTGGGGCTTTCTTGGCAAAGATACTGGAGTGGCTTGGCATTTCCTTCTCCAGTTCATTTTACAGATGAGGAAACTGAGACAGTTTTAAGTGACTTGCCCAAGGTCACACTGCTAAAAAGTGTCTGAGGCCTGATTAGAACTTAGAAAGATGAGTCTTCCTGACTCCAGACCCAGTGCTCTGTCTACTGCATCACCTAGACCAACCATCACTGACCAACAAAGACACACACATACCCATGTAGATATCTTTCATGTCTATATATAGGTATGTATGTATATATGTATGTGTATATACACATATATACACACAGAGATAGATGTAGATACCACATCTATATAGATATGTAGACATGTATATATGTGCATATATGTATATATAGATATGTGTGTATGCTCATGTACACACACATATATAAAAGAGAGATAATCTCAGTGGAAAGGCACTAGCATTAAGGAGGACAGGAAAGGCTTCTTGCACAAGGTAAGATCTCAGCTAAGACCTGGAAGAAGTCAAGGGAGCCAGGGGGCAGAGGAGAGAGAGAATTCCAAGAGAGCTCATGAAGATGCTCATAGTTGAGAGGAAGAGCTGTGTCATTTTAGAAATGCTTGTGGATTATTTCAAAAGCAAACCTTATCCTTTAGAAAACCTGAATGGTGGAAAGATGATCAAATCTTGCTTTGGGGGCAAAAGTGAAGGACCCCTTAAGTAGATGTCTGAAGTTGGTACTAATACTCTTTTATTAAATGGGAGGGAATTTACAAGAAAATAATTTTCATTTTTTCAGTTCATAACACAGAAGACTGATTAATTTGGCATCCTAAAAACATGGCCCTATAGGTGGCCATGAATATAGGGAAGATGTACTGATAAAGTCCATTCAACACTGATTTTCTGTAGCTGCAACTTTAGGTCTGTAGTCAGTAATGATGACACAATTGTTAATCATTTCCCCACCAGATACTTAGTCACAAGTTTCTGGTTACAAAAGTGAAATCACCTCCTCTGGTTTAAAAGTGTTTCACTCCATGGACCAAGGTTCATTGCAATTTCTCCCTTCTAGGTGAAGCACATGGAAATTTGCAGCTCTGTTTGCATCAATTGCTACCTCAAGTGCTATTTTATCTGATTGTGCGGAGGATGGAAACTTCAGCCTAAAACTCAATGGCTGAAGGCTAAGGGAAGGTTCTCTTCTAGCTGAGGAAATGAAGAGGGTAAGTAATTTTTTCCTAAAGAGAAAAGTTCCTATTCTCAGTAAAACGCATTATTCTTTCTCTCATTAGGTGAGTGTGTGTATGTGTGTGTGTGTGTTGTTGTTGTTGTTTAATAATAAGGTAAAGTGGAAAAGATTCTCCTCTTCCCTTATCTTTGAGTTATAATTAACCACTTGGTTTTAATAGATGATTCTTTTTATGACTGTTCAGATTTAAAAAGTAAATTAAAATTCAAATCTTAAAGACAGCGTAACTGAACTGTTTTAGTGGTCTCTTTAAAAATGATTCTATTCAATGAAGTGCCTTTCTTGTTGTTAATGGGAATGTAATTGAAATGTTTTCGTGCAGTAATTTGAGACTGTTGAATAAATGGACCTGAAATGATTTGACATAGATTAAAATTACCTAAATCATCTTGTTTATATATGAGAAACAGCTCCAGAACAAGTTGTTTCTTGTTGAAAACAACTGGGAAGCAGAACTGGCCAGCCTCTGAAATGCCAGATGGTTTTATTTCTATTTATTTTATTTATTATTTGAATATTTATTATTCAATTTATTTCAATATTGTTATTTCACAGTCAAGTACTTATATACGATAAGTTGATCTTTTTTTTCTTTCAATATTTTTTTTGAAACAAGTATAACATCAGGTGGAAAAAGATAAGTGTGTTTCTACTTCTGCTTTTTGTCAAGGAATATTTTGTGGGAACAGAGCCATAATTTGGAAAATAGTAGTCATGAATTAATTTTACTGAGTAGCTTTGAATCCCTTCTTTCAGGAGCAGTAGCCTTCTCCACTTCATAGATGTTTCTACTTTGGTGTCTAGAATGATTCCGACTTGCAGTAAATACCTGCTGATGAATTGACTTCTCTTGGGTGTGGGAACATCCACAGTCATGGATTTGATAAAATTGTAGAATATATTTATGTTATATATTTATGATTTTATAATAATTTTATAAAATATATCACAGTCATTGTATGATAATTCTTGAATATCTGCTATAGTTGAAGCAAGTAATAAAGGCAGTAGAAGACCTATCATTGCCCTCACTAAAATATAAGAGTTAAGATAGTATTACCATAAAGGGCTTGGAGTCGGGTGGAATGAGATAAAATAGCATTTTACGTCCCTTTTGGATGACTGTAATCTCATTCATTTTTTTCCTGAGCAGGCAAAACGTTGTCTGAAGCACATCTATATATCTATATCTTCTTGTGCTAGTCAATGGCTGTCACAAATCTCTCCCCATCACTACCTCTTGTCTTCCACTTATATTAAGAGCTAAACTTTCTATAACATTTTAAGGTTAATACAAGTGCTACTCATATGTTACCCCATTTGATCCTGACGCCAGTATTGTAAGACAGATGCTATTATCATTTGCATTTTACAGATGAGAAATTGAGGCTGTGTTTAATGACTTTTTCAGGGTCATACAACTAATAAATGCCTGAGGTGGCATTTGAATTCAAGTCCCTGCCTTCAAATCTGACATTCTTACCGCCACCTAGTTGCCTTTATCCTGCCTACTTAGAACTTCTCATTCTCCTAGCTGGGACAGGCATAGCTGGAGTTTGAGTGTTCTGAGTACAGCACAAATGCCTTGATTTTAGGGTTCAGCACGTCTCATTTTAGATTTCCCCAGCTCAAACAGTATCTGATCTCTTTAAGAGTCTAATTTCCCAATTAGATTGTAAGATCCTGGGAACAAACCAGAGCTATGTCATAGAATTGTGGCTCTAGAACTGGGAGGAACCTCAGTGGCCGTCTAGTCCAATTTCCCCCATTTTACAGACAAGGAAACCGAGGAGACCCATGGAGTTTATGTGACTTGCTCCCAAGCAGTGAGTGTTTGAGGCAGGGAGTTTCAGTACAGGTTTTCTGCCTTTAGAACTGATCCTTTCCCATATATCATGCTTTCTTTATGTTTCCTTTCACATCACAGAAATTTAAAAAAAAATATTTTTGAGGCTCATTTGATTATTAGCACATGGAACCTTTGTGGGGTATGGATGGTTGAGGTTAAGAGATAGAGGATTTGGGAGGGGGAAGGAAATTATGGCAGCAGCCCTTCTTCCCTTACCACTGAAGCCTTGAACATTAAAAAAATGCACATAAAGATAGGTGAATAAATAAACACACAACTACCTTTAACTGTATAGAATTTGTATGTTTAAGAACTAAAAACTAAATTTGTGTGTGTAAGAACACCTCTAGGGAGGTGTCAAGGGTAAAGAGACTATTAGAATGATTAGCCAGCTAGGGCTTTTTCAGAGAGGGTACACGGGGGAGATAAATTTAGAACATCATTGAAGGAACTTGGCACAATGTGTTGATTTGATTTGAAGGAGGAAGGAGAAATGATTGGGACTCAGTTGGAAAGGCATTTACAGTACAAGGGAAGGCTTGAAGACAGAACAATTGGAGCAGAGAGCATGGATTGGGCACCAGAACTCTTAAGCCGACTGACAGTTAACTTGGAAGGTCACGATCTAGACTTACCATTTTTATGCGCTAGACAATTCTGAGAAGGGGAGCGACATAATCTTTAACTCTAGTAACAGTCTATAACTTCAGCACTGTGGCAGTACTGAGAATGGCTATATTACCCTGCCTAGGACAGATAGAGACGAACAAGTTAGAAACAGGCTAGCATAAAAATTTCTCTTGCAGTAGACCTGTAACAGCAAAGGGGTTAGATCTTGGACTGGGACATTGGCTATGGAAGTGGAGAAGGGGTTGGACAAATGGTATGGGGATGACGTACTTAGAATGTGATGAAGTGGTACACAGAAGAAGCAAAGAATCATTATTGTACTGTTTAACCTTCCCCTCCCAGACTCACTTTGACATTCGCACACATAATATATACATTCTTCAGTACGGCATTAGAGTGTCTTTGTGATCTGACCCCAATCTGCCTCCCCCGCCTTCTATCCCTTGCTGCGTCCTAACATGAATCCTTCACCCATGCCTGCCATATCCTGGTACCCCTATAGAACACCAGACTCATTCTCCTATAAACTTTTTAAAATGAATTTTATTAATATTTTCTGTTTCTTACATCACCACAGTATCCCATCTTTCTCTCCCAACTCCCTCCTGAAAAGCCATATTATACAACAAATATTTGTATTTTTTTTTGTGAGGGGGAATAAAAAACAATCAGCCAACCAATTAATTAAAAACGTGCAATGTGTAACACGTGTGTCTCTAGCTCTGTTTTGGGGCAGGCTGGGGTGTCTTCTCTTATCACTTTGAATCTCACTTGATCTTTATACTTTTGGGGGTTTTTTTTGATGTGTTGCTGGTTTTTCCACTTATGTTGTTATAGTTATTTCTTCCGTTGTTGTTCAGTTGTTTCAGTCATGTCTGCCTCTTTGTGACCCCATTTGACGTTTTCTTGGCAGAAATACTGGAGTAGTTGCCATTTCCTGCTCCAGCTCATTTTGCAGATGAGGAAACTGAGGCAAACAGGGTTAAATGGTTTACTCAGTATCACATGACTAGTTAAATGTATGAGGCCAGATTTGAACTCACAAAGATGAATCTTCCTGCCTCCAGGCCCAACTGCACCACTTAAATGCTTCACTCTGCATTAACTCACATAGATCTTTCCATGTGTCATCATGATATTCCATTATATTCGCATACCACAAGTTTAGCCATTCCTCGGTTGATGAGCATTTGCTTTATTTCTCATTCTTAGCTATCACAAAAAGTGCTACAATAAATATTGTGGAGTATATGGGGGCTTTCCCCTCCTAGCGATGACTTGCTTGGGGTATTAGCTCAGTTATAGAGTCTCTGGTTCAAAGGGTTGTGGGTATTTTAGTCACTTCATTTGCTTAATTCCAAATTGCTTTTCAAAATAGCTGTACCATTTCACAGTTCCACCAACAATGTATTAGTGTGAAAGCAAGCTCATTCTTGACACAATTTCTATTCTTGATTATTATGTTCTGCTTGTTAGCAATGCCCTTTCCTTTGCTCTGTATCCAGATCTTACCCATCCTTCAAAGTCCAATTCAATTTCCACTTGGTCAGCTGTTCTCCCTTCTTATGAGTTCAAGACTTTCAATTTTGTTATATTTTCATTGGTTCCTGAGGCATTGTGGCTTAATGGCAAGAGAGCTGGCCTAGAATCTAGGTAGACAATAGAAGTTATTGTCTCTCCCACTTGGGAGACTCGATAAAATGCTTCTTGCACCATCTCTTTCTCTACTAACCAGCCTAACTGTTCTTAACTTGACTGAGTTCAGTCTTCTGGAAAAGAGCATGGCCTCTAAGGAGAGGGGTCAGGGCCATTTTCTCACATTCTGTGGCTCTTTGTACTCCCACCCTAGAGCCCACAGCACAAGGGATGGGGAAGAGAATAAACGTTTACATAGTGCCTAATATGCTCCAAGCACCGTGCTAAGTGCTTTTTACAAATATTATTTCAATTTGGTCTTTTCAACAACCCTACAACACAGGTGGTACTTTTATCCCCATCTTACATTTGAGAAAACTGAGGCAGACAGCAGTTAAGTAACTTGCCCAAGATCACACAGCTGTTTTCTGAAGCCATATTTGAAATATGACTTTGCTGACTCCAGTCTCAGAGTTCTATCCACGGTACCACCGGCTGCTTTGAGGAAAAGTTACTTAGAGTTTAGGCTTTGATTCATGTTTAGGGTCTTTTCAAAGAGGGAAGTAGACAGGTACTAAATTTACCATGTAAGTCAATTATAGGACAACAATTTATATCTTTTCCAGAAAAAAATTTAATATACATAATCCTCTTAAGTGCATATTGACAGAAAACTTATGAGGAAGCAGCAGTACCATAGCTACCATTATATTCTCCCGGGACGTAGATTATTGAAACATTAGGATATAATGCTGTTTGTAGCTCTGATGAAAAGGCATTTTGCTTCATATTTTACATATTTCACATATATACATACATACATATACACATACATACACACACACATACATACATACATATAGCTCTTCACTTTCTAAGGAATTCTTTCCAGATCCAAGTCTTCTGTCAATCTGGGCCAGGGACTGAACTTCTTGACGTCAACCAGTGATCTTTTCTGACTCAGAATCTCCCCATGCTGACAATCAGCTCTAAACAAAGGACCTGGGACTTCCAATCCCCTCAAACTCAGAAGGCTGCTTCCAAGACTGAAATGTGTCCATCTTGAAATCACTGTTTGAATGCCTATGTTCAGAGGAGGAATATAAAACAAAGAGGTCAGCTAGGACTCTGAAGTTGAATCTTGGTTGGCCCGTGAAAGGCTTGTTCTTTACCTCCCTTAGGGCCCTGTGGAGGGCCTTTCTCTTCCTCTCTCATGGGAAGTCTAATGAGAGGGAGAGTTGATTCCCATATAGTCTTGAATCAGAAACTTTCTCTCCTTTTAAAATGAAATAGCCCCTCTCTCACCATTAACATAGGGATACGAGACCACTAAGAGGATTGTTTTTTCATCCCAAAGCACCCTAATTCTCCTGTCCTAAGCCTCCACACATCTAGAAGGAAACAGGGTAGTTCTGAAAATGCTAAAAGGAGAAGGGTACAGTTCCCATTATACATATGAACCCATCTTGTCTTCCTAAGTGGCTCTTAGAAGGGAAGCACCAGATCTAATATTTATTATTTCCTAATGCTCCTCAGTCTAGAATCATATGCATCAGGAACATTCAGTATTCATTCAAAATGAAACCGAAGGTAGTAGCCATGTCTTGTAAGTCTCAGTCAAATGGAGGCTGAAAACGGGTTTATCTCTTGAACTCTGGAGTTCTGGAATCCTGTGCAAAGCCAATCATGTGTGTGAACTTAGCTCCCCTGGTTGTGGAATGGCAGGGGTGGAGGGGAGGATACCTGGTTCCTTAAGGAGGGGCCGGTGTCTCTAGGCAGATATGAAAAGAAGATAAAAATTTTAAAGTTCCTATGCTGATCTGAGTATTACTGGTGAATTACTGCTGTGAATAACTCCTTCACTTCCAGTCTGGTGGAGATAGGGAGACTGAGTCTTTTTTAAAAAAGAAAGAAAGAAAAGGAAAGAAAAAG
Organism: Pseudocheirus occidentalis; assembly: GCA_028646575.1. Lineage (NCBI taxonomy): Eukaryota > Metazoa > Chordata > Mammalia > Diprotodontia > Pseudocheiridae > Pseudocheirus > Pseudocheirus occidentalis. Next base: position 8,960 of record JAQQSW010023570.1, read on the forward strand.
GAAATTAATGAGTTATAGGCTTAGACACTAAGTTCAGGAGAGTCATCGGGTTAAAGGAGAAAATAGGGGGTGGAGTGGTAAAAAAAAATACTTAAGAAAGATAACAAGATATTGTTTAAAAGGAATGTCAGCAAGCCCACAGTTATAAAGTTTAAAATGTTTAACCCTTTATGCTTATAGGAATTCTCAAAAAGTTAAAAGTTCTCCAGAAATGTTGGCTTTAATAAAATCAAGAAAAATCATGTCTTGTACCAGATTCACAGAATAGCTTTTTAGCTAAAACTTAAAAAAAAATGATCCCACAAGCCTATTTTTCCAGTAATTCTAATAGTAATAATGTATTCCCACAGTCCGGAACTGTAATAGCTAGATGACCCGTCAAAGTTAGTGCACTAGGCTTAGAGTCAGGAAGATCTGAGTTCAGATTTAGTTTCAGGCACTTAACTAGCTATGTGACCTGAGGTGAAGAGAGGAGTCTGAGACAGTGCCTGGTACACAATAGGCCTTTAATAAATGCTTATAATTCTCCCTTCCTAGATAGAAGGTTGCAGCTTCTACAATATCACAAAGTACATAAAAGTGCTGAATTCAGTAAGAGGACCTGGATTCACATTCTAGGCTAGTCATATGCTACTTATCTAATCCTGGCCAAATCAATTAGTCTCACTGGGTCTCAGTTTGCCCTTTTAATTTGAAGGGCCTGGAGGGGGGAGAAGGCAGGGCAATTGGAGTTAAGTGACTTGCCCAAGGTCACACAGCTAGAAAGTGTTAAGTGTCTGAAACAGATTTGAACTCAGGTCCTCCTGACTTCAGGGTCCCTTCCAGTTCCAAATGTATGATCCAATATAAATATCTTTTTCTAATTTCAAAGAACTCAAAACACTAGTCTAATTGATTTGGTAGATACTGTGAAAACAAAGTTTAAGGCTTCGTATTTTTTCAGAGCTGTTCGCTTTTTAAAAAATCTGCTATGCCTTTTGATTCAGACAGTATCACATTCTGGAAGTGTTGATTATAGAGGTAACAAAGTGCTTTTTCAGCATTTCCCCCAAAGAACTCGAAAAGAGATGTTTTATTGGCTAAGTCTCTAAGCAACATGTCTGACACTAACCTTTGTGCTCCTCCTCTGATAAGAGCCTGTTTATGAAGCCTATGGGACCAAAACAGTCACAGGTTTCAGAAGTCTTTGAATTCAAATCCTTAGATTAGCAAATCTTTCCTGACCATCAACAACTCGAACTTTGTCTCAGTTTCTTTCCAAGTTTCCCTTGCCTCCGTAGCAAGACTTTTC
>JAQQSW010023571.1:0-10249 GCA_028646575.1 Pseudocheirus occidentalis
AAAGCAAGGTGGGGTGCAGGATAGGAAGGAGGGACATACAATCAGCCTCTCACAATTTGCCCACCATGGAGATGTTCTGTGTAATTACACAGGTACAGCCTATATTGAATTGCTGCTTCTCCCAGTGGGAGTGGGTGACAGGAGGAATTGCAAGAATCTAGTACTTAAAGCTATACAATCAAATGCAACTGGGAAACAATACATACAGCGACGGGGGGCAGGGAACCCCTCCCTGCCCTGCTAGAAAATAAGAGGGATGTTGGAGGAGGGCATAAAAGGGAACAGATTGTGGGAGAGGCCTTACAGTGGGATCAATGTTCTGGGCTGGGGGGTAGGGGCAAAAAGGGGAGAAAATTTGTAACTCAAAACCTTGTGGAAATGAATGATGTAACCAAGAAAATAGATTAAAATTTAAAAAAGCCTTACAGGATAACTTTAAGAATATCATTATTCAGTGTAAGTGTAGCAAAAATTACATTATGCCTCCCTGTATCTCATTGCACAAGCATGGTGGAGATGTTTACAGCCAGGGTGCTGGGAAATGTTATCTAATATCTTTGAAACTATCCCCTGAAAAGAATAACAAAATCCTCATTACAGTGATGTACTGGACAGGTTCACAGAGAGATCATTCATAGAGTTGGAACTGAGAGATATACTTTATTCCCCTTGTATTTCCTTATAAATTCTTCTGAAGATTACTTGTCTTTTAAAGATGCTTTCCATGCAACCTTGGGCAAACCACCTGTATGCTTAACTTAAGCATCCTCCTGTGTAAACAACAGCATTCTGATCCCTATTTCCTGAGCAAACAGACCCCTATGTCAAAGATGAATAATCAAGAAAAGGTTCTAGATCTACTTGTTTACCAATGTACAGATCACTTCACTTTCTTATTTTCTATTCTACGTATGAAATTATTGTCCAATGTAGTTCAGTTTGGCCAACAGTGGATATATTGCTAGAGGAGCTGAATCTTGACAATCTTTTATTCTTGATGGATAAATAGAAAAAATTACAAACACACACACACACATTATCTTACCTTACTCCAGCCAAGTTAACCCCTCTCTATATACAAGTGTTCCCAGTCCCTTTTTCTATTCCAATATGTCTCTCATCTACTCTCATTGTTTTTTATTGTTCCATGACTATTGGCTATCTTATTTCATACAGACATGTTCATATCACCCTTATGCTATAAAAATCCTAACTTAATCAGTCCATCCACTAGCTATCTTCTCTCCTTCCTTTTATAGTTCAACATATGAAGCTGGCCATCTACAGTAGGTGCTCTCAGTGGTGTCCTGCTTGTCTCCTCAACATTCAACTGAAATTGTTGGCTCCAAATTTAGTAATCTCCTCTTAATTCCTAAATCTAAAGCCCCTTTATCAATCTTCATCCTTCATGATTACTCTGAAGCTTTTGATACTCTCAAAAACCCTCTTCTCTTTGATATCTCTCCCAACTGCTTATCAACAGATGATTTTTTAAATGTTCTGCCATTTTTGCTATACATTTCTACTACTCCCATTTTCCATATTTGTAGCCTCGGACTTGAACATTTTGTCATTCTCCTTTCTTATCATCTTGGGTCTTTGTTTAATTCTGTTTCAAATGTGGCAGTTTTACCTTTCAAATAGTGTGGTTTTTTTAGTGGAAACAATGTTGAACTTCAAATCTCTCTCCTTGGATAATTAGTAGCTGTAGGAGCAAGTCAGTCATTTTTTAAAGAATGTTTCCTTGTCTTGAAAATGAAGGAAAGTCTGTTAAAAGTCAAAATGTTTGATTAAAGGCAACCACCTAGATGAACTCACTCAACATTACCTCCAAACAACTTCAAAATAATACCTCAGATCAAATTTTGCAATAGCAGAGTCAAAGAAGTTTGGGGTGAGACATTTTTCTGGCCTGCAGAAATGTAAGAGGTCAGCCGGAAAATACTGTTTTATCACATTGGAGACCTATCCAGAGTCCAAACACATCGTGGTGGCTACCCAGTTCAAGGATAGAGAGAAATGCTGGTAGTTGGTCACAAGGAAGCAGGGGCCCTAGTCACAGTTCAAAGACCAAGAGGCATGCTAGAACTTGGAACTGCATGGAACTGGTTTCCTTCCTGGTTAAAAACAAGAACACTGACCAGGAGATCAGTGACCACACCTCTTCATGGATCATACTACATCAAATGTGCAGAACCCCAGAAGTAGCTCTGGTAACAGCAGCACACACACACACACACACACACACGCACAAATAGTCTGAAGCTTAAGATAATGCTTCCACATCCCCAGGTGAGCAGATTTCAATTCTAACTTAAAGTTCAAAGTCAAAAAATAGTTTAGGAAAATAAACAAATAACAACAAGAACAGCAACAAATTGACTTGTAAAAAGTTACTACTGTGTCAGGGAAGAACAAGACATAGACTCAGAAGAAGACAACAATATGAAAACAGCTCAATCTAAGCCTCAAAGAAAAATCCTAGTTGGACCCAAATTCAACATGAATTCCTTAAAGAGTTAAAGATTGAGATAAAAGGGGTAGAAGAAAAAAAGGGAAACAAAATTACAGTGATGCAAAAAAATTATGAAAAAGAGAATTAACATCTTGGTAAAAGAGGAACAAAATTCTACTGAAGAGAAGAGGTCCTTAAAAAGCCCAGTTGACCAAATGGAAAATGAGGAACAAAATCTCATGGAAGAAAATACTTGGAGTAGGTGTGTAAGTGGTGCACCACCACTTCTGTGGCTATTGCTGATGTTGCATCAGAGGAAGCAGGGAGGGGGGAAGTGTAGGGATTGTGGCTCCTCTCAACTTCTTTCTACCTTCATCCTCCTACATTCCCAACTCCTTCTTTTAAGGGGTGATAGATGAAGGAAGAAACTAATAACCTGTTACCCCACTGGAATATTTACTTCCCAGTGGGAATTTGAAATATTGCCTATTGATTTTTAATCAAACTTTAGACAGAAGTAATTTTCATCATCTGTGGAGCAATGCTCTTCTGAAAGTATGTGCTCATGGAGGTGCTAAACACTTGTATCATGAAACTGAAGGAGAGTAGGTGAGCTTCTTACCTGAATGCATCAGTGGAGATGTTGATTCTCTTAGACCTGAAGTCAAAGAGTACTACAAAGTTAAGGGATATGAATTTATTTCAACTCCTGATCAAGCCTACATAGATTTTACTAAATGCCTTCATATGCTCCAGAAGAAGATAGTGAAAAAGGACCTCCAGGTTGACATGATTGCGACTTTGGATGGTCAAGATTTAGGCTACAAATATGGAAGATGGGAGCAGTAGAAAAGTATTGCAAAAGGATGATTTGACCAGATCATGGCTTCTTTGGAGACCCTCTTTCATACAACTACCATCACTCCAGTGCCTGTTAGCACCATAAAAGCATATTCCTTCCTTTGCCTGCTTCAACCAGGAAAACTCAAATGCATGTAGACATGGGATTTCTGCCCTCAAGGAGCTTACATTCTTTGATAGTTTTTATCTTTCCACATCACCTTCTAATAAATACTCTCTGTCTTAGGGAGCAATATAAATCAGTGAATATAGTGCTGAACTTGAGGTCAGGAAGGCCTACATTCAAGTCTCTTCTCTGATAATTATTAGTTGTATGAACATGACCCAATTCACGTAAGCATTCTTTCCTTAGTTTTCTCATATACATAATGAATTAATATTTCCTTTACCTACCTCACCTAGTTGTTGTGAGATTCGCCTTGGACAATGTATAAAAGGCACTCTAGAAAAATCAGTTATTATTAGTCACAACCAATGGGAATATCATCTCCTCCATAAGTAACAATACAATTCTGGTGCTCTATCTTGATGTTTTTTTTTTAACCAGTCTAAGAACATGGTCTTTGTTGAATAGACAATGGGGGGCTATTAATGTACTTCATATAGAAGACTATGATGATTAGAGTTATTCTTATTACTCCTTCATCATTCCATGTCACCCAGGCTTACTTGACTTTGATTCTCTGCTTTGAATTCTTATTACTATTAGAACCCAATTATATTCCTATTTAATATTTTTAAAAAATGTGTCTTCTGGATCATTGAAAAGTTTAACTATTCCCCTCTCCTGTTTATATATTACTTCATCCTGTTGCATCTAGAGAGTTGTTATTAAGTGTAATTAATGTAATATTTTTACTCTAGAACATTGTTCTCTGAAACTTTTTCTTCCCTAGCTCTAATTCTTCTAGTTGTGAAATAATTTATATATTTGAAAATGAAAGAGGTCAGTGATTTCATTGGTACTTGGAGCTTATTAGGAGGAAACCCCCTCAAAGAAGAATATAATTTAAGCAAGTTCTAGAGAATTGCTGGGGGCATTGCAAGGATAAGTGACATAATCAGGATTACACAGCCAAGGGAAAAGCAGGATTTGAACACAGGATTTGTTCCTTATGTAGGACCTGAATTCCTTATACACCACATCATTCTGACTCTTTCATCTCTGTAATGGACTTAATACTTATACTAACTACCACACAAGGTTGCCATGAAGGGAATTTGTGCTTAACTGTAATCACTTCAATCAGTTTCTGGATCCATGATTTCATAAATATGAATAATCATTTATATAAACCCATATCTTTCTCTGAACTCATATAAAGCCATCTATGTTTTTTCATCCTCTTCCCTTTATTTAATAATAAATTTCAGTGGCTTCCTATCACTTTCATGATCAAACAAAACATTCCTTGCATTCGAAGCTGTTCCTAACCTAGCTCCCTTCTACCTTACCAGTCTTTTTAAACCTTACTCCCTAAGATATACTCTTTGATTCAGAGACATTGGCTTCCTAGCTGTTCCATGACTAAGTTACTCCAATTTTCTGCTCCAGGCATTTTCTCTGGCTGTTGCCCATGCCTGAAATGTTCACCCTCTCCATCTCTACATATTGCCTTCCTTGGCTTTCTTTAATTCCCAAATAAAACCCTGTATTTTACAGGAAACCTTTCCCAGTTTCTCTTAATTATATTCTCTTTCGTCTTTTACTAATTTCCTATTTATTCTGTATGTAGCTAATTTATGTATATTAATTATGCAAGATTCCCAATGATATTGTGAGCTCCTTAAAAATAGAAACTGTCTTTTACTTCTTTTTGTATTTTCAGGACGTAACTCAGCATCTGACACAAAGTAGGTTCTTAATAAATGTTTATTGACTGACTTTAATCCTCCATTGAGGAATGACCAAATGTGGTTTGAGGAAACACCCATTCAATTATTAGGCCTGTTTAAGAAGTAAACCTAGGAATGACCCCTTTGATTAGATAGATAGATAGATAGATAGATAGATAGATAGATAGATAGATAGATAAAATCAAGCTGGGAGGGGAAAAGACTCAGAGTTTCTGGCCAAGAGAGAAACAATTGCTCTTTACATTCATTCTGAGCCATATGGGCCCAAACAATAATCATTAAATTGTGCTTAGGTAGGGACGTGGGGACATTTTGAACGCTGTGGATAAATTCACTTACCATGATAGTGTACTTTCCAGGGATATACACATTGATAATGAAGTTGATTCATGAATTGCCAGAGCTAACTCAGTGTTTGGGATGCTCTGAAGGAAAGTGTAAGAGAGAAGAGCTATTAAACTGACTACCAAACTGAAGGTCTACAGAGCCATTCTGCTGACCTCATTGTTGTATGCCTGTGAAACCTGAACAGGATACCAGTGCCAAGCCAGGAAACTGAATGACTTCCATTTGAATTCTTAGGAAGATTCTGAAGATCACCTTGCAGCATAAGGTACCAGACACTGAGGTCTTTTCTTGAACTAAACTGTCTGGCATTCAAACTCTAATTCAGAATGTCAGACATTCAAACTCTACTTCAATGCCAGTGGGATGGCCACAATTGTTCAAATGCAAAATGTACACTTGCTGAGAAGACTTTGATGGGGAATTAACATAGGGCAAGCATCACATAGTGGTCAGAAGAAGCAATACAAAGATGATAAGCTCTCTCTTAAGAACTTTGTAATTGATTGTTTGACATGAGACATACTGGCACAGGACTGCTTAGTATGGCATACCCACATTAGAGAAGGTGCTGTGCTCTATGAGCAAAGCAGAATTAAAGTAGTTCAAAAGAAAGGTGAGATGCACAGATTTAGAGAATCCACTCCAAATGTTTCTAAGGACTCTTTGTGTCTGCCCTCTGGTAGAGCCTTCCAAGCTTAAATCGGTTTCATCAGCCACAGTTGGACACACTGTAACAACACAGTGATGTCATTTTGGTCCTTTTTGAGAATGAAGGGCAGCTTGGGTAGAGACCTACTGTTGTCCAATCAATGGGAGCCAGAGTGAATTTAGCTTAAGGCATGAATTTAGCTTAAGAGAAAAACAAATCTAACTACTAAATCCCAAGATACCTAAATATGTTTCAGTCTTCAAATTTGACCTTGCTAATTGGAAATACCATCCTCAGGTAGCTGCCTTAGTCAAAGTGAGAACTCTGAAAGACATTAGCTTAAAAAGACCAATGTCTCCCACTACATGCTGGGTCGTTTTCAGTTGTCCTGAACTATATCTGACCACTAGACCAAGATGGCTCCAGAGGAGAGAGTGAGACTGGTGACTTTGCAGAGCCCTCCCTCACTTAAATCCAGTTTGCTTACTAGTCATGGCATTATTTTCCTGATGTCATGGTCCTCTTTGAGAATGAAGGACAAATCACAACCACAATCAAATGTGGCTGACTTTCCTTCAGATTTCTAATTTAAAAAATATTTTAAGGATAATAGTATACCACTTATGCTATCTGTCTTCTGCTGTCACCAAATATATGAAAATTAATTTTTTTTTGGGGGGGAGGAGGTAGGGCAATTGGGGTTAAGCGACTTTCCCAAGGTCATATTATACCTAAACCCAAATTCCAGGTCACCTGCCCACCACCTGATTTGTGGCCCACCCGTGCCCCACCGTTAAGCCCCTTTTTATGTCTGTTTTTGCCCCTATCCTATATCATGTTATAGCTTGGAACAGCTGTAAGGCATGACTGGGCATCAGGGAAAAGTTCCCCATTATTATTATATAAATATATTTCTTTCTTTGAATCATTATGAGTGTACAAAGTGCAACTCAGGGTTATAGCGCAACACAGAGACCCTGTTCTGTTCTGTTAACCAAACAGGGTCCCACACCCTCTGCCTGGAACATGATCCTAGCTTGTCCTGGGACTTTCCAGTTACCCCATACCCCATGACCTGTTCTGGAAAGAGCTGACTACTCCTGTTCTCCCGAGGGACACCTGAGTCACAGGAAGACTGAACCCCTGAACCATCACACTATATTCCAAAATTAACCCTGGACTATAGATCTAACCAATGGTTGCTCTTTTTGCTTTTGTACGTCATGGCTTCTGCTTTTGTGGTTTTGGCCTATATAATCAAGTCTGTAAAACCCAAGGATTACTGCCTGATTTGAGTGTACACTCCAGGTAGTCGTGCAGTTGATCAATAAATCCACACCTAAATTTATCTTGAACCCAGGTTTTGGCTTGCTCTTATTCTCTGCACAACAATCACGTCTAGTTTTTTGTGTTAAGTGTCTAGGGTTGGATTTAAACTCAGGTCCTCCTGACTCCAAGACTGGTGCTCTATTTGCTGCACCACTTAGGGCCCCCAGATATATGAAAATTAAAAAAAACTATCAACATAAACTATCAATAGTATAATAGAAAGTAATAGAACAAGATCATAAAAGCAATGTCAATTTAATACCTTAGAAGAGAGAGATATGGACTGAATTCTAATCCACAGAGGAGTGCCATTTTCAGACTTTTGGATTAGAAGGACTATTTTGGAAGTAATCTGAAGGATAGATTGGTTATAGAAGGGGTGATGGGCAAGGGTGAGGTTGGGGTAGGACTAGTTAGGAAGGTATTACTGTAGCGGAGGGTATCATAAATTTACATCTGGAAGAGGCCTTAGGGTCCATAGTGCCCAGAGGGGTTGTTGAGTGATTATCCTAGGGTGACATGGCTACTGTTTGAGACAGGGTCTGAACCCAGACCTTCCCAATTCCAAGAATAGTGATTTTTCTTCTATGTATGTTATACTTAAGATCACAGGATTATAGATTCAGAAATGGAAGAGTTCTTAGAGGTATTGAGACAAATAGCTTTGTTTTACAGATGAGGGATTCAAGGTCAGAGGAGAATTGACTCATTTAGGGTCACACAGTAAGTGTCTGAGTCCCACTTCTAACTCCCATCTTCCTGATTTCAAGTCCAATGTTCCATTCCTTACATAATGCTATCTCTGTACTAGAACCTAAATTAGGTTGGTATTAAGAGGAGTAGATCCTCTTAGAAGCAGTCAAAAGGTTATACTTGAGGCATTAATTAGTCTACTATACTCTAAGGTCAATCTTGATGATTGCTTTATAGTTTGATTTAGGAGAGTCAGTCCTGGACTCTTTCCTAGGGACCCCTCCCTCCATAAAGATGAACTCTCTGTGATCATGTATCTATTTATTCTTATTATTTTAATAATTGCTTATATTTACATAATGCTACACTGGGGATATTTCCAGGGAAAATTCATGTTCAGGCACAGACTGGATGAGTTAATCCCTAGGTTCTCTTCCAACTCTGAGATTCAGGGTTAAAACTAAAGCTAGCATGACACACTCAATCTCTAACTCTGGGATGTACTCTGATTTGTCCTCTGGGACTCAATAGCCATGAATCACACAGCTCCTCAGTTCTCTCTCCCTCTCCCTCTTTTTCTTCCCTTCCCCCTCCTCCTCTCTCTTCCACCAGAATCAGTGAGAGATCATCAAAATTCTTGGGTTCCCCCTCTCACACCTGCATCTCTTGATGGTTCAATTTTGTTTCCAGTGTGGGATGGCAGAAGAAAAAAGAAGCAAATTTTAAAATAGCAGAAGCCCATGCAACTCAATCCAATATTAGACTGCAGTATCATTAAAAAAAATCCTTAAATTTTTGACATATATGTGTAATCACTTTTTATCCTATCCCCAGACGAGACTAGAAAGGATTCAATCTTGTGTTTCTAGGTAAAGTCTGAAGCAAAGATTTAGAGAGGGAAATAGGCTTTTGGCTTAATGACAGTGGATTCATTAATGGCATCATCTAATTGATTTACCCTTTTAAACAAGAACTATTGGAGAAACCAAGCATCCAAATTGGGGTAGAAGTTCATGATGGAATTTAAGCATTGAGAATTGCTTCTTAAGAGGGCACAAGGTAATTGCTTTCCCTTTTCCCATTCTTTGAAGCAAAATGTATATGGTTGATGAATATACAGAAAAAGTCTGGATATGGACTCAATATCAAGTAAAGTAGGATTAAATTATTACCTCTGATACATACTGGCTGTATGATCTAAGAAAAGAGAAAGTGATTATCTCCATTGACAGAGGGTTTTTCAACACCAATGAATTCACAGGTCTGTTTGAAACAAAACAAAACAACAATAACAAAAACCCAAAAGGGATTAAAACTCAATTACCTGTTATTAATATAACAATCTTCACATGAAGAGGATACTAAATTCTACATCCTGAATAGGTTTTTCCAGTCATACAGATTTATGGTTCAAAAGATCAGTTTCTATTAAACTGTTGATATTTTTGTCCTAAGCTGTTTAGATTTTTGTTGCTGTTTTGATTGGGAGAGGAGAGAGATATTGTATTGGGGCATCATCATCTGTGATTTCATCATGGGAAATTACCATTTTGGTAACTTCCTCTTGTCAATGGAAATAAGAAACTTTTCTGAAACTTATAACTTTAGAGATTGACCAGAGGCAATGAGAGGCTAAATCTATCATCACACAGTTTGTATGTTACCAAGATAGCGCTTTGAACCAAGGTCTTTCTATTCTAAGGCTCACTTCCCATGTCACACTTGGTGATCAGATCAGACCTATGAATTAGTATTTATTTATGACTCGTCTCTTCAGGGGTGCCACTTGAAAGTCATAGGAATGTTCAATTTTGAAATGAGTGTTATTTGTCTGATAGAGTTCATAAAGAAAATTTTTCCAATTTCATTCCAGATATCTTGAAAATTCTAGAAAGGAGTGAATTAAAGATTTCTATGTTGACATGAAAAGCTCAGCTGGGGATAAAAATTATAGTTTGGAACTGAGAAGAATAAAAGAGAAACACTTTGAGATTACCTGAAAGATCATTCAGAGAGTTATATGGCAAATCAGAGCCACCTTGAAAGAAAGAAAATAT
>JAQQSW010023572.1:0-10249 GCA_028646575.1 Pseudocheirus occidentalis
GTGTGGTTGTCTAAGAACTTTATTTGGAAACTAAAGTTAATGGTTACCCCAGGAGTGGAAGATCAGTATATTGTGAATTGTTGATTGAATCAACTCCCTCGTAGGGAAAATAGGTCATTCCTTTGTTATTTGATTGAATCTTAGAGTGTGAAGCTGGTTTCTCCCTTAGGGAAACCAGCTGATTCTTCTCTTGTTCCTTATTCCTTTGTGTAATAAGATATAATATTGAGACTTTCCTTGTTCTGAAGATTGTATATAATATTGTGAATTGTTGAAACTGTGAACATTGTACTGAATAAAGATTTGTAATGGAATAAACAGTGTTCACTAGTACTGTGTAATCTAAATCTTAAAAGCTGTTCACAGTAGCGTTCTCTCAGAAATCTACTGCTGATTGGCTTTACAGGTCTTTGGGGTGTGTGTGTGTGTGTGTGTGTGTGTGTGTGTGTGTGTGTGTGTGTGTGTGTGTGTGTGTGTGAGAGAGAGAGAGAGAGAGAGAGAGAGAGAGAGAGAGAGAGAGAGAGAGCTTTCCGTTGTTTTGATTCTCATGTGTCATGTACCCTTCTTGGTATACACAATCCTGGGTGCAAGCAAGCATGCAAGAGAGAAAGAGTGCCCATAGAGATCTGGATCATTTAGAACTGGCAAAACTGCTTTCTCCAGTATGGGGGAAGCAGGAAGTAGGGGGAGTCCAGAGTCCAGAGGCCTGAGTCCCAGGGAGTTATTGAGCTCACCCAAGTAGGCTCTTGTAATAAAGCCTAGACGGGAAACTGTTGGAGGTGTTTAAAGCTTGGAGTAGTCTGACCACACTCATTCCAAATGGCCCCCCCCTTAACCCCCTATCTATTCTGCAATGAACTGTAATCTCTGGTTTTACCCAGGGGTTTTCTTCTGAAGCATTTTCAAATGAATTTTTTAAAAAGTATTATAATTAGCTCAACCTTCCTTTTCATTAAAAAAAAGTTTCATTGAGATCCTTTGTTGTTATATCATCATAGTGTTAGAGTTAGAAAGGATCTGAGGGGCCATTTAGTCTAACTTTCATTTTACAGATGAAGAAACTGAGGCATAGAGAGGTTAGGTAGCTTATTCAGGATCCAGGATTGCATAACTAGTGAGTATTTGAGGCAGGATTTGAACCCAGCTCTTCCTGGCTCCAAGTCCAGTGCTTCTAAACATATCCCATTCTCTTCCTCTCCCCTGTTCCTCTCTTTCAGCAGAGAGCCATTTCTTGTACCCAAAGAATAAAAAAGAGAGGAAGAGGGAAAGCACGTTGGCTAAACTAATCACCACATTAACTTAGTCTAGACAGTGTATGCAACATTCTAGACCCAAAGTCCCCAACCTCAGCAAAGAAGGGAGAGAGGCTCATTTTTTTCCTTTGTTCTCTGGAGTCAAGCATGTTCATATAATTACAAAACTTTTTGGGATACTTTTTTGTTCTTTACATGTATCTCATCGTCATTGTATAAATTGTTTCCCTAGCTCTGCATACTTCTCTTTGCACTAGTCCATAAAAGTTCCTAATGCTTCTCTGAATTCTTCATATTCATCATTTCTTCTGGTATATTATATAATAGTATGACTATGTTTTTGTATTGGGCAGCTTGGTGATACAGTAGATAGAGCGCTGGACTTGGAATCAGGGAGACTCGTCTTCCTGAGTTCAAATCTGGCCAAAGACGCTGACTAGCTGTGTGACCCTGGGCAAGTCATTTAATCCTGTTTGCCTCAGTTTCCTGGACTACAAAAATGAGCTGGAGAAGGAAATGGCAAAGCACTCCAATATCTTTGCCAAGAAAACCCTCAAATGGGGTCATAAAAAGTTGGAAAGGACTTAACAACAATATTTTTGTACCACAAGTTGTTTGCTATTCCAATAATCAGTGGGCAAGAACTCTCTCTTCTATCAAAGAAAAACAGTTAAGCAAAATAACCTAACATTTACAAGGGAACACATAGCATAATGTGCTAGACCTGGAGCAGGAAAGCTTGGGTTCAAGTCCTGTCAGTACTTTGTTCAGTACTTTTCAGTCCTGCCCAATGCATTGTTGATGAAGTAGTGAACTGGTCTAGCCCTTCTGGAGAACAATTTGGAACTATGCTTAAAGGGCTATAAAACTGTGTGTATTCTTTGATCCAATAAAAATACCATACCCTTTGACCTAGTATTAACATAATGTTGTTGTTGTTCAGTCATGCCCAATTCTTTGTGACTCTGTCACACAGTAACACTCCTCCTTGCTGTTCCTCACACAAGACTGTCCATCTCCAGACTCTGTGCATTTTCACTGACTGACCCTCATGCATGGAACTCACCTTCTCCACATCTCCACCTTCAGGTTTGTTTGGTTTTTTGTCTTTTTGGAGGGGGTAAGGCAGGATAATTGGGGTTAAGTGACTTGCCCAAGGTCATATAGCTAGTAAGTGTTATGTGTCTGAGGCTGGATTTGAACTAGCTGCTGAATATCTCCTGGCTTTCCTCAAGTTCCAGCTCAAACCTACCTCCTAGAGGAAGCCTTTCCTGATTTCCCTTTCATTCTAGGACCTCCCATCTATTGATTATCTCTGATTTATCCTGCTTATAGCTTGTTTTTGCATAATTGTTTATATGTTGACTCCTCTGTTAGACTATGAGCTCCCTGATAGCAGGGGCTCCGTTTGCCTTTCTTTGTATGGCTAGTGTCTGGCACAGCGTTAGCATAAAGTAGGTTCTTAAAAATGTTTATTGGGTGACTGACATATGTGATCCTGTCACCAGTGAGTCTGGGAATCATCGTTGCACACAGTCCATCCATAGCTATAGTGCCTAACTTGGAGCCAGGAAGGTTTTCATCAGAAGTTCGCTGGAACTAATTGTTAAGTTTTCAATAGGAGCATTTAAACCTCAGAAATCAGCAAATGCTACAAATTCAGTTTGATTTATTGCTCTGCTCATTGTCTAGACATAAGAAAGTCATGAGGGAAATATTAATACTTCAGATTAAACTTAAAAGTGTGGTATGGGAGTAGCGAGGTGGCACAATGGATGAACCAGCAGCCCTGGAGTCAAGAGGACCCCAGTTCAAATCCTACCTCAGACACTTACTTCTGAAGTGTGTGACCCTGGACAAGTCACTTAACCCCAATTGTCTAAAAATATATAGTGTGTGTTTGTTGTTGTTGTTTTTTGCTTCAGACACTTGAAAGCTACTTGACCCCATGCAAGGCATAAATCTCTCTGGGACTCTGTTTCTTCCTCTATAAAATGAGAACTGGATTCAAATGACTTTGAGGGTCATCTTTGTCCTAAGAGACTCAGGAAATGGAAATGACTCAGCAAAGATCACATGGGTGGTAAATAGTACCCATGTCATCAGATGTCAAAATATCATAAGTACTCTTTCCATTCTATTCTATTTCCCTTTAAAAAGCTTAGGGTTTTTTCCCCCTTAGTATGTAATTCGTCTTTCAACATTATATCACCTTTATTTCCAGATAGGTCTTCCCCTCCTCCCCAGAAATCCATCCATTGTTGTTCTGAACACTCTAAATTTCTTCCATATCAAATTAGCATCAATTTGGCTCAGAGAATTCTGATAAAGGTGTAGTGTTTTTTTTTCTATTTTTAGCATTTAAAAAAAAGTTTACTTCTAAGTTCTCTCCCTGTTTCCTTCTCCTCCCCCACTTATTGAGAAAGTAAGCAATATCATATCAATTATACATGTAAAGTCATACAAAACACATTTCCATGTTAGCCATGTTGCAAAAGAAAAAAAAAACCAAACCAAAACAATAAAAAGCAAGAAACATAAAGTGAAAAAAAGTCTGCTTCAATCTGCATTTAGAGTTCATCAGCTCTGTTTCTGGAGGTGGATAGCATTTTTCATCATGGGTCCTTTGGAATTTTCTTGGATCACTGTATTCATCAGAGTAGCTAAGGCTTTCAAAGTCAATGATCGTTACGATATTGCTGTTACTGTGTACAATGTTCTCCTGGTTCTGCACAATTTACTTTGCATCAGTTCATAGAAGGCTTCCTAGGTTTTTCTGAAACCATCCCCCTTGTCATTTCTTATATATTGTTCAGTTATTCAGTTCTGTCAGACTCTTTGTGACCCCGTTTGGGGTTTTCTTAGCAAAGACATTGGAGTGGCTCACCATTTCCTTCTCCTCCTCATTTTATAGATGAGGAAACTGAGGCAAACAGGGATATGTGACTTATCCAGACTCACATAGCTAGTAAGTGTCTGAGAAGCTCAGGAAGATGGCTCCAGGTTGGGCACTCTATCCACTGTGCCACCCAGCTATCATTTCTTATAGAATAGTAAAATTCCATACTATCATAAACCACAACTTGTTTAGCCATTCCCCAATGGATAGGCATCCCCTCAATTTCCAATTCTTTGCCACTGTAAAAAGAGCTGTTATAAATATTTTTTTGAACATGTGTAGGTCCTTTCCCTTTTCTTTTATCTTTTTGGGATACAGACCAAGGAGTGTTATTGGTGGGTCAAAGGTTAGGTGGCACAGTGGATAGAGAACTGAGCCTGGAGTCAGAACTCATACTCCTGAGCTCAAATCCAGAATCAGACGCTTACTAGCTGTGGGACCCTGGGCAAGTCATTTAACCCTGTTTACCTCAGTTTCTTATCTGTAAAATGAACTGGAGAAGGAAATGGCAAAACACTCCAGTATCTCTACAAAGAAAACCCGAAATGGGATCATGAAGAGTTGGACACTAATGAGCAATGACCACATTGTATTAATGCTGGGTCAAAGGGTACACACAGTTTTATAGCCCTTTGGGCATAGTTTCAAATCGTTCTCCAGAATGGCTGGACCGTTGACTACTCCATCAACAATGTATTAATGTGCCTATTTTCCCTCATCCCTTCCAGCATTTATCTTCCTTTACTATCTTGTTAGACAATTTGTTAAGTGTGAGTTAGTACTTCAGAGTTGTTTTAATTTGCATTTCTCTAATCAATAGTGATTTAGAACATCTTTTTTGTGTGACTATCATTAGCTTTGATTTCTTCTTCTGAAAATGCCTGTTCATATCCTTTGATCATTACCATTTGGGGAATGGCAAGCCATCTTTTGTAACAATTTTTTTTAAAGGGTCAGAGGGGGAAAAAAGACAGAGATGAGGCAGCCAGAGGACGCAGTGACAAAAGAGCTCCAGCCTTGAGTAAGGAAGATCTGAGTTCAAAACTCATCTCTTAAACTTCCCAGCAATATGGCTGAGGACAAACGACTTAATTTCTCTTTGTCTCACTTTCCTTATCTGTGAAATGGGGATAATAAGAGCACCTACCTCCTCGGGTTGTTGTGTGGACCACATGAGACAATCATCATTACAAAGTACTTCGAATAGCTCCTGTCACAAAGTAAGCCCTATATCAATGTTAATTATTAATATATGGAAAGAGAGAGCTAGAGATGGGGAGACAGAGAAATGCTCAGTCTAACTCAACTCTCCCACCATGTCTGATAGTATATGTTATATCCTATACCGCCTACTCTTCTTCGCCTCTGTGATGAAGGGAAGGACAAATATTTTTTCATCTCCGAGACTTAGCCGTTCATCATAGAGCATTAAGTTATATTTTTTTAAAGTTTCTCTTCTATTTTCATAAAAGCATATATATGTATATATACACGTATGTATATATACATACATAATATACATATACATATATGTACACACACACACACACATATATATATATACATATACACACGTAAGTTTATCTACCAGTGAATACATCTTCAGCTCACTTCCACTTCTCCTTTTTGGGGTGAGCAGGGGTGGTCTTAGAACAACCTTTGCTCGGGCCAGAACTTTCCCTTTCATAGACATCATTCTCTGAGACAGCTCCTTCTCTCCCAACAATCACTCCTTGTGCTTTAAGAATTGGCTTTTTCCCATAGATACAATAGAAAGATGCTTTACATCATCTAATTTAGTAGATGGAGAGAAGACTCTTGGAATATCATCCTTCCCCTCAAGCATATTCACTCTCTCTGAACTGAGTAATACTTAAAATTCTTTTAACAAGAAACCAAGGCTCTCTGTCACTTAGAAGGAATACTTAAGGGCCTAATGTCCCAAAGATGGGGCAGTGTCCCCTTAGGGGTCAATCCTAGGTGAAGTCCTTTGCTAGGATTCCAATAGTAAGAAATTCTTAGTGTGATTTATAAACCAACTCTCTGTGACCTTGGTTGGGGTTTTCTTGGCAAAGATACTGGAGTGGTTTGCTATTTCCTTCTCCAGCTCATTTTACAGGGGACCAAACAGAGGCAAACAGGGTAAGTGACTTGCCCAGGGTCACATGGCTAGTAAGTATCTGAGGATTTGAACTCAGGAAAATGTCTTCCTGATTCAGTGTTCTATCCACTGTGCCACCAATATGGATATCTCTCTATGTCATTTAACTGGTGGGTTTGGGTGGAAATGCTGTATGTGCTCACTCTGGAAACTATTCATAATACCAATATTCTTCTCCCTTCTTTCAGAAAGGAACTCCTATTCAGGCCTTTCATCTTGGCACAGGGCAGAATGTATTTGCCCACATTGTCACTCAATTCTGCTTTGTTGGTTGGTGATCACATGGAGTACCACACTGCCATCTGTATGCCACACAAACTCTGTGCACATTTCAATGTGGTGTGACAGCAGGACTGTATTTGGAAGAAGCCATTCTTGGTAGACCGTAGGCATTTGATGTAAGCACAAAGGAAATCATTTAAGGGAAATCATGTCATTTGAAAAACCACTTAGGAACCATATGAACCAGGTGCACTGATACACTATTGGTGGAACTGCATATTAGTGCCAAGACCTTGGAACACAGCACAGCAATATGCTGTAAGTCATGAAACAGATCAGCCCTTTTAACCTGATGATTTTGTTACTTCAACCCTATCCTAAAAATAATACAAAAGGGGGAGGGAAAGTTCCCCGTCTGTTCAATACGATTCACAGCTGTTCAGTTTGCAGTGACAAACAATTAGAAGCAACCAATTCAGTGACTGAAGAACTCTGGATAAATTGTGATGTGTTAAGGGAAAAGAGACAGCCTTGGAGTAATGAATACATACTGGCTTATAGAGCAGATAGGACCAAATACTGCCAACCTCTCTCAGCCTCAGGAAATGCTCTAGGAGGGACTTACTTAGGACTTCATAGAAGAGGTTGGAATCAGTGATAGCAACAACAATAAATGCTAATATTTATATGGTACCTATTATGTGCCAGGCACTGAGCTACCCTCTTTACAAACATGATCTCATTTGATCCTGACAACAACATTGGGAGGTAGGTACTCTCATGTTCCCCATTCTACAGAAAAAGAAACTGAGGCAGAGGCTAAATGACTTGTCAAGGTCCCATGGCCAGTGTCTGAAGCCAGATTTGGACTCAGGTCTTCTTGGCTCAGCTCTAACACTCTATCCACTGTGTCATCTGGCTGCCCCCATTAATAAAATGAAGTCCCTTTGCTGATGAAATTACTGATCCTTCATATTTTAATGCAATGGAATGTGCCAGTATTGAAAATGATAAATATGAAACCTACAAGGTAGTATGGAAGGACCTTCCTATGAGGATGTGAGCCCCTTGAGGGAGGAGACTGATTTACTTCTGTCTTTGCATTTCCAAGGATTATAGCACAGTGCCTGGAAGTTAAGTGCTTAATAAATGCTCATAGATTGATGAACCCACGCAAGGGAATGCAGAGTGAAATAACAGAGCTATAATTACACTACTATATATGTGTGCATGTGTTTACATAATACATGTACATTAGAACTAATATATAGGGGTGGCTGGGTGGTGCAGTGAGTAGAGCACCGGCCCTGGAGTCAGGAGGACCTGAGTTCAAATCTGGCCTCAGACACTTAACACAAAAACTAGCCATGTGACCTTGGGCAAGTCGCTTAACCCCAACTGCCCTCCAAAAAAAAAAAGCAAAAAAACAAACAAAAAAAAACCAGAACTAATACATAGATAAAGAGAGATACATCAAGAGATCGAGATAGATAGATGATGGATGGATAAAGAGAGACAGAGAAGCAGAGAGATAGATGAAAGGATGGATGGATGGATGGATGGATAGAGAGATAAAGATAGATAGAAATAGAGATAGATGGATGAATAGATAAATGGATAGATGGACAGATAAAGACAGATAGATAATGGATGAATTGTTGGATGGATGGAGATAGAGAAAGAAAGAGAGAGAGAGACAGAGAGACAGAGAGAGACAGAGAAGCAGAGAGATAGATGAATGGATGGATGGATGGATGGATAGAGAGATAGAGATAGATAGAAATAGAGATAGATGGATGAATAGATAAATGGATAGATGGATAGATAAAGACAAATAGATAATGGATGAATTGTTGGATGAATGGAGAGAGAGAAAGAAAGAGAGAGAGACAGACAGACAGAGAGAGACAGAGAGAGACGGAGAGAGAGAGAGACAGAGATTTAATATTGGGGAAGGAATTAGACTGTGTTTCATTGGCATAACTCCCTCTACCTCCCCAGGCCAGAATCTCCACCGTCCCTAACCTCTACTCTCAAATCCCCGATTGTCTCTTGTACATCTCAGACTGTATGTCCCACGGATGTTTGAAATTCACCATGTCTAGAACTTGCCTTGTTATCTTTTCCCCATGCTCTAACCCTTTCTAATTTTGCTATCACTGTTTTTCAAGGGCACCAGTATTTTCCCGGCACTCAGACTCATAGCCCACATGTCTCCTTGAGTTTCCGTTTTTGTCCCCCCCCCTCAATCCAATCACTGCCAAGTTTTATTGACTTTATCTTTATCTTCTCTCCTATGTACATTCCTCTGACATTACTACCCCCTGGTGCAAGCCCCTATCACCTCACACCTGGACTACTGCTGGTTTTTCTCTTTCTTTCCAGTCCCTTCCTCCTCTAGTCCATCCTCCACTCAGCTTTCCAATTCATCTTCCTGAGGCATCATATCACCCACACTCCCATTCCTTAAACTCCAGTGGTTCCCTATTACTTTCAGGATCATCTATAAGATCATCTGTTTGGCTTTGAAAGCCAAGCATAGGCTGACCCCTCCTTCCTTTCCACAGCTTCTTGCTGTTCTTCACAAAGTCACTCCATCTCCCAGTTGACTCCGTTTTCCCTGATCCTCCCTTGCCCTGCTGAGGGTGCTCTCCCATCTCATCTCTGCCTCCCAGCTTCCTGGGCAGCTTCCAAATCTCACCTGAAGGTGCTTCTCCTCTAAGAAGTCTTTCTGCAGCACTTTGGTGGGGAGTAAGACGGGTGCCTTCAGTCTGAACTTTCTCCGATCTATCTCATGTACATCTTGTTTGCAGGTTATCACCTCCATTCGATTCTGAGATCCTTGAGGGCAGGGCTTGTGTTTTTGCAATTCTTTGTATCCCCAGCTTGTAGCCCAGTGCCTGGTACCTAGTAGGCACTTAATAAATGTCTGTTGACTTCTCTGTAACTTAAATTCTTAGAGAGTTGTCTCAGGCAGTGAGAAGATGAATGACTTCCCCGGGAACACATAGTTGATATGAGTTGGAGACAGGACTTTCCTGATTCCCAGGCCAGCTCTCTATTCGCTCTGTCATATTGTCTTCCTCTTACCCTGTTTCCTGTTCCCACTCTCTTCTCCCTCTCCCTCCTCCATCTTTCTCTTTCTCCATCTCAGCTACCTCCAAGTCCTTGGGTAAAGAGGGATATAGTCATATTAAGGAAAAGGAAGACAAAAGACAAGAAAGAAGGAAAAGAAACCAAAAGTGGAGGAACCATTGGCAGACCTGGAAGGGGCCACAGCCAAAGCACATTCTGTTCTTCGTTGAGGGCTTGTTCATTTCCTTGGTCTTGCCTTGTTAATTAGGGGTTTAGGGTGAGATTCTCTGTCTCGCTATATCTCTCTGTCTCTCTCTGCCTCTGTCTCTCTCTATCTCTTTGTCTCTGTCTCTCTCTATCTCCCCACCTTTCTCTGTCTCTGTCTTCTCTCTCTGTCTCTCTCAGTCTCAGTCTTTGTCTCCTTTGAATCTGAAGCTCTGGCATCCTTCTTGGTGTGGAATGATAATCCAGGTCCTTGCTCACCTGGGATCCTAAGGAATAAGGAGGCATTGACTTGCATATGGCCGTGTGGTGGGCGTTCTCTATAGTTACTTGTGTAATTGTGCTGTATTTATAGCCTCAAAGTGCTCTGTGGTTATTTCTGGATTGTTCGGAATTTTCTCAACCCCCCCCCCCCAT
>JAQQSW010023573.1:0-10249 GCA_028646575.1 Pseudocheirus occidentalis
TCTTGGAAGCATTTGGTGAGGGAATTCTGACTGAGTTGTCTTCCTCCCACTCCATGCTTAGATCTTTTTTGTCCATAAAAAAGGATTCTAGACTTTTACTGCTGTTCCTACCTTGCTTCCTTTTTCTCATGTTGGCCAGTCTATCAATTGCTTGATTTTTTAGCTTTGTGGAACTCTGCTTCCTGGAGGGGAAAGGCTCTGTCCCAAATCACTGGGGCCTTCACAGCTGCCGCAGCTCTTATTGTGGTGCTGCAGCACCCCCCCCAACTTTGGCTCACTGAAAGCGCACCCCAGGACCACCACTCAAGACCACGATCTAGATCCAGGCCGCTCAACGCAAGAGCCCTTGGCCCTGATCAATCCCCTCAGCCCCCCTGCTATCTGCAGGCCAGGGGCTCTGAAGCAGTCCAGTGGAGGCTGCTGCTGCTTTCAGCCATTCCTGCTGCCACAGCAACCTCCCACTGCTTCCTTGCCCTGGGAGCAGTTTGGCTGGACCCACTCTTCTCTCCCAAATTTAGCAAAATCCACTGACCTCTCTCTTAGCCTTTTTTTTCTTCTGGCCTGATTAATGTGATAACTGTGCCTCCAGTGCAGCTGATCTGCTCTCCTATAGATTCAGCTGCACCCAATGCCCTGGGGTCTGGCCAGGCCAGGGTTTCCAGCTAGGCCAATCGTGGCTCCCAGACTGCTGTAAGGAGCCCCACCTCCTGAGCTGCCTGTAGCAACAGATGTGTTTTCTGTATTTTGAACTTTTGGAGCTTGAAAATCTGTTTAGCGTCCCATTTTATGACTTTTTAGCGTGTTTGTGTGGGAACTGCAGTGCTTTGCTGCTTCTACACTGCCATCTTGGTTCTGTCCCCCTGAGTCTGAAATTTTTAAAACTGGATGGCTCCAGAAGACAAGGGTAAGAAGAGAGCCACAGTTTTAGCTTTGGCAGTGCCTCTTCACCATTGCCTGTCTTTATCAGAGGAAGACCTTGTGAGATTTAAATGGTCTAGAACACTTTGGATTTCCCACATTCCTACATTAGTTCTAGTCATAAGCTTGGACCAGATAAAAGCAATGTCTAAATTGGAAACCAAGGACAAATGGATCCAGATTAACAGTGCTTAATGGGAATGTGTTGAGTACTCCAAGAATAAAAGAAAAGAACTTGCAGTAACCAGATCTTTGACATTTCATGTAAGAATGAACCTGTTTTCTCCTGAATTGCTGTTCTTATAGGACACTATGTTACAGACATTTTGGAAAGGATGGTTTTTACATATTGTTCTTACTGCAACAGTTTAGTAAATACCTCTTTCTAAAAGTTACTTATATCTGTGTGACTGAAATGATCTTCAACTGATAATAACTAAGTGAAGCACATGGGAGGGGATGAGGTGGAGGGAAGCTAATGGTTTAAGAGATTAAATACCAGAGGATTTAATAAGATTTAATTTAATAGAACCCTAAAGGGAATATGTGGTCAAATTCTGATGACCCAGTTTTTCAGTGGGAGG
The DNA here is from genome assembly GCA_028646575.1 of Pseudocheirus occidentalis. Classification (NCBI taxonomy): domain Eukaryota; kingdom Metazoa; phylum Chordata; class Mammalia; order Diprotodontia; family Pseudocheiridae; genus Pseudocheirus; species Pseudocheirus occidentalis. The sequence continues at coordinate 1,503 of JAQQSW010023573.1, forward strand.
AGTTGGGAGAAGAGTTGAATTTATATACTCTCCAAAAGGTTTAGAGAAGTTTAATTATTTCCTTGACCCATAATGCATGCTTAATGCATACTTAATGAACAATTACTTAGGGTCAGAGACCTAATAAGTGTCAGAGGCAGAATATAGACAAAGATTTTCATGAGTCTTAAGTTGAAACTATATCCCATTGTCTCTATCTTGATAGCCGTGAAAAATTTAAAACATCAAAATGTTTGAAATGAAAAAATTGTCCCTGAATGGGAAGACAAGATCGCATATTTCCTTTCAAGAGAATAGTCAAAGTTAAATTGAGATTTAAAAAAACTATTTTAAAGCAGATCCAACCTGGACATAGTATTTTATGCTACCTGAGTCATCATAATTTTTTAATGTTAAAATATATGTATGCATTTCATTCTTATATTACTTTACACATCTTCCATATTTATTGAACTTGTATTACATTCATATTTTAAAGCAAAATTTTAATTAGGTCTCATGTTTTCATATTCTACATATGCCTAGAGGCTATTGAGATAGGTATATTTTAATAAGTCCAGTGAATAAATAAAATGCAATTCTTGCTTCTATCAACAGTACTTTATTATTTGTTATGCTCATGACTTCTATTATTTCTAATATTAATAATTATTGCTTTCTTCTCACTGTAAAGAACAATAAGAATTCAAATACTATTTCACATTTAAGAAAAAAACAATGAAAGCAGTTTTAAAAGGATGTCAAGATTTTTAAGGAATATACAAATAAGAGACAAAGGTATGTAGTGGGAAGATTATTGAGTCAAAGAACATGGCATCTAGCCCTGTCTATGGTCCTACTACCTATGTGATCCTGAGCAAGTCACATACCTAATTTATGTTACTCAGTTTCCTCATCTTTGAAGTGATTAGATAGTTTCTAAGGTTTCTTCCAGTTCTAAATATATGATTGTAATTTTACTTCAAAGCCAAAATGATCTTTGCAAATAGGATGTGGTGTCAATATAAAAGTAATTATCAATTTATGTTTATTCCTCAGGTCACCACTCTGGACTACTGTTCTGACTTGCACTTAAATTAGTGAGTTCTGTCACCAGAAGGAAGCAGTTACCTGAGATTCAAGAGCAAATCCTGTGGAGCCACCCTTATAAAAATATAGTACATGAGTCTCTACCAGTTAGTTTGCCATTAACAGTAATGCAATAGTTATGATCAGCTCTTAGCAAAGCCTTTACTAAAATGACATAGTGAAACCACAGGAACAAAATGCCTCCCCTTAAATCTAGGGTTCACCTTCCATTAACTCATATAGGATATATGAGATGAATTGAGCTCAAACTTACATTATAATCGTAGTAAAGAACATATTTATTACTGAGGCAACTCCACTGTGATACTGCAGGGCCTCTATGCCCATTCTCTCGTAGATCACAAAGATCTCTTTCTGGAGAAAGCATCATTATTGATTGTGGTTGCTTAGCAGGGCTCTCATAGTCTGTTCCTCTACAGAGTTTGATTCCTGATTGTTATAGGAAGCTCTCTTTTAAGTAAATATTAATGTCTCCTTTCTCTTGCTAGAAGTCTTGCTCCTCCATCAAGTAACTGGCTCTCTTTCTTTATCTACTTAGAGTATGTGTCTCTATTCCCTTCTGAATTCAGTATCTCCTACAAGTAGAATAGGTCTGCTTCAAAGTGACATGGTATCATGGGGATAATTCCATATATCATCTTTGATTCCATCTCAGGAGATGCAATTCTTCTTCACTTCTGGCTCTTAACTTGGACTAACTGAAACTACTTACCAAATTTTGTTCTCCAGAACTTAGCTACTTAAAACACTTCAAGGTTGCCACTTTATGTTTGCTCATCCAATGGCTTTGCTCCCTTCTGATTCAAATAGAAATGGGTCCAATACAATAGATCCTCATCATCCATTGCCATAGGAAATTCTTCCTCTACTTCACTGTCTGCTCAATTAAACATTTGACATTCCAACAAATTAAATAGTTTTTGGTAAAATCCACATAGCAGAATTGATAAACCATCTGGAAATTAACATTATTTTTAAAAATCCAGACCTGCTATGCTGGTAGTCCTAGGGATTATATTTACTCCCAAATTCATGGATATGAAATTTTAACAAGGAGATATAATTTCACAAAATCTAAATGCACTACTATCTGTCTGAGACTTTGAAAGACCTTCTTTAACCCAAATACAAATAATGAAAGGAAAAGGGTAAATAAAGTAAATTTGTCCATTACAGAGGGAAATTCTGGTGCCTACAGAGCTCCCAAAAGGGACAGACAACATTGGGCTGACTGGGAGTCATCATATACTGTCCCAAGTAGAAATTTTTGTGAGTCCACAAAGAGCCCCAATTTATTTATTGGACACATGTAATAAAAAGAGCAATTTGCCTAAAAAGGAAAATGAACTCAGAAGAAAGGCCAAGAAGAAGTTTAGGCTCCCCAAAAGGAATGAAGAACTAATAGCAAGCACCTAGCACACCCAGGATGGCATGCTAGCACAGGTTCTTTGATCTGCTTTACAAAGGAAAGACAGCTTTCAAGGGGTTAACAATCCTATTTTAATTACAGAGAAAGATGTGAGTATAGAAAATACAAGCAGAGAAATTAGCACAAAGACCAATAGACAAGACTCCAGCTGTCTGAATATGGCAATATTGCTGTACACTTTATATACATCACTGGATCAAGGGAACGCAGACATCTAAGCAGTCAGGGGGCTCTGAACATAAAGCCACTCACAGTCTTGACCAAGAAATCAAAAGATCCTTCTCATGAGTGAACCTCCAAAGTAAAATACTAACCTCTCAGAATATATAACAAAGACTCTGCATCTGATTGGCTGAGTGCCAAGGATCTTAAAAATCCTCATGCCCTAGCACTTAGCTGGAAACTCCCTGTAGCCCAGAGTCTGATTTGCTCTGGGCCAGGGCTCTATGTGCTTACTAATAGTCAGAGAAGATCTTCAAATTCCCTTAACATTACAATAACTTGTCACCTCTCTGGTTCCATGATTTCTTCCAAAACTCAGCTCAAGTGCCTCTCCAGTTCCCCCAATTGCTAGTGACCTTCCTTCCAAAATTTCCTCACTGTTTATTTTATGTATTTTTTGTTTCTAAATATACATGTATGTATTGAATCCCCCAATGTTAAGTCCTTGATTTTGAGGAATAATTCTCTTTTGTCTTAATTTTGTCATAATTAACTTATTCCCATGTTCTTAGACAATTAAGCCGTATTCACCATTTTTATCTAACCATGTAGTCTAAACTACTGCTTTTCAAGGTAAAGTTTTTACTTTATTTTTATGCCTTTTTTTGCTTTACCCATGTTGGTTAACTAGCATTCTCTTAGAACAAGCTGTTTTTCCACTGGTCTTCATTCTCTCTCTGGACTCCTGGCTAATGGACAGAGCATAAATATCAGCATACTTCTCCCATCTTATCCATTTTGTCCACTGATGTTCCCTGACCCAACTCTGTGCTCTTTACTCCCTGTCTTAGTCTCTCAATGATCTTATTCAATGCCCACTGACTACACAAATAGAATGGTACCACTTTTTACATAACCTGTCTGCAAATAAATAAATGAGCATGGGGATATCTAAACTCTCAGTGATTCAACTCTGCTCAAACTCTATTTTGATTCATAAAACTGGCTGATAACAGCCTTCTGAATCTTGTGCTGCAGTGAATTACTATCACTCATTCAATCCCTTCCCTGACATGGATCCTTTTTCTATATGAAAGCAATTAATCTGGAATCAAGGTGGGATTGAATACACACACACATGCACACATACACACACACACATATATATATATTCATGTTTGTGTCTAATGGTAGCTATCTTGTGGCAGGGGAGGGAAGAAAAAAGGTAAAAACAAAAAGAAAGTTACATAATAACTTTATCCTATTTTTAAAAGGAATAGCAAGTTGTATGTAATAGGTTTACAGTTTCATGTATAATCAACTTTTTCTATTTTACTATGTTATGGAAGTACTTGTTTTATTTCCTAAATTCAGAATAAAGGAAATAAAATAATTTTGTTCTCTAAAGGAAAAGTTCATTTGCATGGGTCATATGACTTAGTAATTATTTTTTAATGTAGAATTAAAAACCCAGATTCTCATAAAAGAATGAAGGAGCCTTATATTTTAAAAGATAACGTGTTTTTGTTGCTTTTCTCTGTATATTCTTCAGTTGGAGTATAAACTCCTGAAGGGAAGGAGAATTGCATGACTACTATTTCCTTTAGAATTGGAATATCTTCTTTACCTTTTGAATGATGTTCTATACCCAGTGAATGCATTTCCTGTGTTCTTGACTGACTTATTCAAAACATCAACTTGCACCAGACTATTAGTAGAGAAAGAAGATAGTTTTCTGTAAACCTTCTGCCCGGTCTGGAACCCAGGCAACATGTAAGTAGAGTGATGGGGAGTAGGAGAAGAGGTGACTGGCAAGAGACTGGCAGCTGTAGCAGAAGAGATACCAATAGAAAAACTTTGAGATGTTAAACTTCAAATAACTTTGTTCTTCAGGGTAAAGTAGAGGGGAAAATGAGCTATGGCAAGGCAGATTATTTAGAAAAGAAAGCAAAATTTTGTCTTAAAAATGGAATAAACTATATGATTCCCTCTATAGCAACTGGAAAGGTCTTTGAATTCCTCAATACCCCATGAAACAGAGCATATTTCTCTCAATCATACTTTACATTAACAGACTTCCAAACTGATAACTTCTCAGTTGACTGTTAATTCTTATATTATTTTTCAAATTAAATTTTTATACTGATCCCGTCCTCTATGTGATTAGATACAATTATTATTAATGATAATGCTTTACACTTGAGTAGCACTCAATGGTTTTCAGATTGCTGTGACATACTTTTTCATATTTGATCTTCTCAGCAACCCTATGGGGTAGGTAGGATTGATGAAGAAAGTATGATTAAGATAAATTAAGTAATTTTCCCAGGTACACACAGCTAACAAGAGTCAAGATTAGTACTCAAGTCTGATGAAGGTGAGTTAACTGCCATTTTCACTATATCCCAGTGCCTTTGATCACATTAAATTTAAAGGTTCTTCTGTCCATGCCACAATATTTTGGTATTCATAGTGGCCTATTCTCTTTATTTTTCAGAAATAAAGAATACCCCTATCAGAGTTCTTCACATCCACTAAAGGACATTTACTTAAAAGAACAATTTTTCTTTTCTATATAACACTTCATTTGCAAATGGCAACTTTCAGGATCCATCATAATGTAGAATCCCACAGGACACTATAAATACCAAAAATGAAAAAATTGAGATTCCACAAAAAAAATAAAGAATGGAAAGGTCATCTATATTTTGTATTTTTAATTAATTAATTTTATTTATTTATCTTTATTTATTTTTATTTGCCATCGTCTCATTGGTATCTTTAAAAATCACAGTCGTTTCTCCTTAACTAGGACAAACGTTTTCTATGGAACAAACAAAAACACTTCAACAAAGCCAAATGACACAGAAAGCAGTCTGGCAGTATATAACACATTCCAATTTCATACTCTTCTCTCTACTAAAAGGAGGGGAGTATGTTTCATTATCAGTTCTCAAAAGTCCTGTCTGTTCATTTTTGAGGGAGTGTGATATAGCAGGAAATACACTAGTACTGGGGTCAGAAGAGAGGTAGATTTAGATATCAGAGCTAACGTTTGATATCCATGCAAGTTTGCATACCACTTAACATATGAGTCTCAATTTCCCTTCTCTAAAACTGGAATGGGCAGCTAGGTGGCACAGTGGATGGAGTGCCAGTCCTAGAGTCAGGGAGACTCATCTTTCTGAGTTCAAATCTGGTCTCAGACCCTTACTAGCTATGTGATTCTGTTTGTCTCAGTTTCCTCATCTGTAAAATGAGGTGAACAAGGAAATTGCAAGCAACTTCAGTATCTTTGCCAACAAAATCCCAAATGGGGTCACAAAAAACAGACGTGGCTGAAATGACTGAACAACAACAGCAACAACAAAAAACTAGGATAAAAAAACTTTGAATTATCTACCTACTCTTGTGAAAATCTAATAACTGATGCAAACATTATATAAAGACTGCATTGTAATAATCAACATTATTTTAAAGTAAAAATATGAATAGGAGAAACAAAATATTAATATGTAATCACATTGGTTGTAATCCATTATTTCTTCTGCATGTATATTCTCTACAGACATGTAGGTCGATACACACACACACACACACACACATATATATACATACAGATAAGATATATATACATATATACTCACAATGTACATAAATATACATATATTCATATACATACATTATATACATAAGTATTCATTAAGATCCTGCTCTTCTGTCAGTTATTAAGTGGTTCTGTAGTTATGATAGCAAAATAAAAACACCATCCTGAAGCCACTAGTTTATAATGTCTTTAAAATGCATTAATAATAATAGTGTTTATGTGATATAGCAGGAAAAAGAAGAAGAAGGATAAGGAGGAACAAGAGAAGGAGGAAGGGGAAGGAAGGAGGAGGAAAAGAAAGAAGGGTGCTTTACAGATATTATCTCATTGAATCCTCACAATAATTCTGGGAGGTAGGTGTTATTATTAGGTTTGTTTTATGGATGGGAAAAGTGAGGCTAATAAAGGACAAGTGACTTATCCTGGATCACCCAGAAATCAATTATCTGTGGTGGAATTTAACCTTAGGTCTTCTTTGCTGAACAGTGCCCTATCCACGTCTAGCTGCCCTGGATTTAGAAACAGATGAGCACTAGTCTTATCCTGCCTCCATTAATTACCACATGTGGCCTTAGACAAGACATTTAAGCTGTTTGGGCATCACTTTCTTAACTTGTAAAATAAAAGAATTTGACTTCATCACTTCTACAGTTGGGTTTTGTACCTCCTTATCCATTTAGTCAATTTACTTTTTAAGGATTTGTTTCCTTCAGTGATTTTTTTTTCTATTTTGTCAATTGTGTTTTTAAAGGAATTGATTGATTTTTCTTCTGTCTCTCTACTTTGACCTTTAAAATCCTTCTTAAGCTCTTCCAAGAATGCTTTTTGGGCTTGAGACCAATTCATATTCCCTTTTGAGGTTTCATATGTGGGTATAGCGTCAATGCTGTCCTCTTCTGAATTCATATTTTGATCTTCCCTCTCCCCATAGAAAGAATTTATGGTCTTTACTTTTCTAAGTTGCTCTTTGCTTATCATAATTACCTTTTTCCTGGCTTTTAAAGTGGATCTCTGCACAGGGTGGGCCACAGGGTGTTCTGTCTCATGCTTCTTGTGCCAAGTGCTAGGGGACTGATTACTGGCTTTGTGTGCTTTGCCTTCTGGTTCTGGCAGCTGGAAGCTATATGATGCTGCAGCTTATCTGGTGCTGAACTGGAGCTGGCTGGTGTGTGCCAAGGCCTGGTGAGGTAATTCTGCATTTTCCCAGGGTTACACTGAAGTTCATAGGGTGAGGTGTGGAGAAGGGGTGGTCTGGGTGCTAGAGGTTTTCTCCTCCCTCATGGCTGTGCTAGAGCAAGTGTGGGCACCTGTCCATGGTGGTATCTGCTGGTTCCCCTGGTTGCATGAAGGCATTGGCGGGGGGAGGGTTCCCCTGGTGTTGGCCCTGGGTCTCAATATCTCCTCCTGCTCTGCTTAGGTGAGCTTGCAGCTGGCTTGCTGAGACACCTTCCATCCTATACTGATTCCCTTCAGCCACAGTAAAAGGGACATTTCCTGTTAATTCCTCTAATTTCCCAAGCTAAAAAATATTGCACCCTGTCTCCACGGTTCCAGGGTTTTCCTGGGGTGGTATGTTCTGGGTTTTTCAAGGACAGCAAAGGAGAGTGAGAATGACTTACTGATTACTTCTCCAACTTGGCTCCCAGAAGTCTCTTGGCTCCTACAAGTTAAATTTGTGACTTATGAGCTACTTTCCAGATCTACCTATGAATCTATGATCCTACAGTTTGAAAAGAATCCATAAGTGATCCCTAAGATAACTTACAATTCCAAATATCCAAATATTGGATCTACTAAATAATACTTTCATATACTGATAGATGTATGATCTCACTGATATAGCTAATCCCTCTAATGATGGCAGTCACAACCCATTCAAACTGTCTTATTTGGGATGACTTGTTTACGTCTTTCCCTGAATCCTCACAAGGATCTATCTAATGTGTTGGAAGCAATCCTAGATATGGCCACCCAAAGAGTATATGGTACCCTGAGCAATTTTCCTTCATGGGGCTTCTGTCTATATGAACAATTTGACATAATGATATAGTAGAATTAATGGAACTGTGTGAGGTATACTGATTTATAAATGGAGATTTAGAATAATGGGTAAAGAAGAAATACTTATGTACATGCTTATTATCCAATCAGTACGTAGGAAGGCTCTTGGGAATGTCTAGGTCTAGGCAGTATCTCTTCCTGTTCCAGTCAAGGAAGCATCTCTTTACATTCTTTACTGTTAAATGAGCTGTTCCTGCTAATTTTATATTCCTTACCCTGAGAAAGTAACAGCACTGTTACTACTACTTTCTGTAAACAAAATAAATAAAAATCTATTTTAAAAAATCAAAACTTTCACAACCTGACAAAAAGAAAATTTAATGCACATGTAATATTAGATTTTATTTAATGTTGGCAAAAGAATATGAACAGTTTTTCAATAAATTAAAATGATTAAAA
>JAQQSW010023574.1:0-10249 GCA_028646575.1 Pseudocheirus occidentalis
GTGTGATCAATGTTCTGGGCTGGGGGGTAGGGACAAAAAGGGGAGAAAATTTGTAACTCAAAACCTGTGGAAATGAATGATGTAACCAAGAAAATAAATTAAAATTAAAAAAAAAAAAAAAAAAAAAAAACAGTGAAAATTAAACATTTGTTAATCTGGCTTTATTCAGATTATTTACTTCTTTTCTTTATAATTATACAATTAAAAACCATTCTAATAAAAGCAAGAAAGAATGGAATGCACAGAATGTGTTATCAGATACAAATAAGTAAGTCCATGCATAGTATACACAAAAAATCAAGATTAAATAGAATGGACTAGCTCAAAAGCTTTATTTTCAGTTATTTTTAATTCTGAAGAACTCTAGAAGTACTAGAAGTACTTATTGGATTCTAAGGATAAGGATTATCTTATTCTAAGAATAAAGAAGGCCATCAAGTAAAAAGTCAGAAGGCATATGGACAAAGAAACAATGAAAGAGTAACTACATTTAATTATCTTCTGAATTGTAGATTTCACTCTATGCAATCACACATAGGGATGGCAGCTACCCCTCAAGCAGCATAGTTAAGTATATAGTTATTAAATGGAGTAAACATTCTGGACAGTTTGCAGATCCCTTCTCTTTTATATTGTTTAATATTCTTTATAAATGTTATGTAAAAGCCGTTTTGCTAGATCTATGAAAAATTGTAGATAATTTGCTTGTTTGAAAATTTCTATTAGCTTGTCCCATTGTGGCAACATTCAACAAATCAAGCTTGAGGTATCAAACTTTGATAAAACCCAGTAGTATCTTCAATTTGATCAAAGTCACTCAACAACTTTTGGAACTATCATGGAATAAAATGCAAAAAGGCTATATGATCCAGATGGAATACAATCGTAAATTTGATGAATGAAGTAGTACTAAAATACACAAGGATGGCACAGCGAATAGAAGGCTAGCCTGAGAATCAGGAAGACGAAGGCTCAGGTCTTACCTCTGACGCAGACTTAACCTTATGGCCACGGATGGACAAAATCTTTAACCTCACAGTGCCACAGGAAACTAAATTGCAAAAGTTCTGCATCCCTATAGTTCCCTACATAAAATCACAGTCGATGACCCTCCCCTTCTTCTAGTGAGCAAAGGGTTAAATAAAAGAAAACCCATAAAAATTATGTATTTAGAAAACAGACTGGGACAGCACAATTATCTGGAAAAGGTTTTATGAAGTAGTATGATATAATGGTTTCATGAACTGTGGGAAGAGAATGGCATAAAGATGTAGGGGGGTTTAAATTTGTCTCGAGAGGGAAAAATAGAAAAGAACGTCATAGAGGTGAAATAGTTTAAGGAGGACTTTTGAAGAGCTTTACATATAGGCAAAGGTCTTGGATCTATTCCCCAGTGTAACCAGAGACCATAATAGGCTCTGAAGAAGGAAAACAATATGGATAGAGAGGAAACAGTTCTGGCCATGGTTTGGAGTATTGTTGGAGGACAAGGAGCGTGATGAACTTTAACTCTATGAACATAGTTAATTTTTACATGTAAAAGAGCTTGGCTATTTTGGAATATATTTGTTTTGTTGCTCTTCTACAGAACCATAGTTCTTTATTGCCAAAAGAACCATCAGTCTCTAGATCTATAGCTCTCTATTTCCAGGAAGTTGACAGGATATCAGACTTGGAACTAGTCTACCTCGTTTATAAAAATTTAATTTGTTTATATTAACAAATATTTTATCAACTACCCACCACTTCTCCCTCTGTCCTTTCCCTATGGGGAGGAGTGGAGGGAGAATAGTGGTGGTGTCCTTTTTTTCTTTGATCTCTCTGGCCTAGTAGTGACATCACTGGGCTAAAGGCCCAACAACAATTGAATAACCTTTGGGGTATGATTCCAAAATACTTTCCAGAATAGCTGAACCAATTCACAGCTCCACAAACAGTATGTTCCTGTGACTGCTTTCCCACAGACCCTCCAACACTGTCGTTTTTCTTCTTTGTCATCTTTGCCAATCTGATTGGCGCATATGAGGTGGAATCTAAGTTGTTTTAATTTGCATTTTTCTAATTATTAGTGTCATAAGAAAATTTCTGGCTTAATGTTTGTTGAAAGTGAATTTTCTGAGAGAATAGTAATTGACTCCATTTTGTTTTGTATTTCTCATTTTGCTGTTTATAACCTCTGCGTGAACTGCAGGGTTAGCTGCAACAGCTGGCTCCCTTCAGTGTCTTCTTCACTTCTCTAATTCGTACAAAAGAACATTTATAAAGAATATTAATTCCTTAATTTCCCTATTATTGTTGAGGGCACCATCATCTTTCCAGTAATTCAGACTGGAAACCTAGATGTCATTCTCTGCTTCTCACTCTTATCACCTATAACCAACCAGTTTGCAGGTGCTGCTATTCTACCTTCATAACATCTCTCATATATGGCTCTCTCCTCTCTTCTAACACTGCCACCATCCTGATGCAGGCTCTCATCACCTCACAACTGAACTATTACAGTAAGTGGGTTTATCTTCCTGCCTCAAGTGGGAAGAAGCCCACTCCAGTCAATCGTCCACTCAGTTGTCAAACTTATCTTCCAAATGAGCAGGGGTGACTGCCTTTCTCTCTCTTACACCCACATCCACACACACCTTCTACTTACTCAGTACTCTCCAGTGGATCCCTATTGCTTCCAGGATCAAATATAAAATACTCCATTTGGCTTTTTAAGCCTTTTGTAGCCCCTCTTACCAGCGTTCTTCTATCTCATTCCCCTCCATATACTCTAAGAACCAGTTTGGCCTACCTGCTCTCGCAAGACCCTCCATTTCTTAACTCCATGAAATTTCACTGGCTTCCCCTGTGCTTGGAATTTTTTCTCTATTTCAGCCTACTGCCTTCCCCAGTCAAAACCTCACCTGCAAATAAGCCTTTCCAGATCCTGATAAATGTTAATGCTTTCTGCATAAGTATATTTTTAAAACTGCTTTTTAATTTCTCTAGAAATATTAAAAATAAGATTTCTCTAGCTTAAGGTCCTTTCCAAACTTTTTTTTTTTTAGAAAAGTAGAAAGAAAAAGGGTATGAGCCTTCCTTTAAGATTAAGAGTGATAAGCAAACTAAACTCTTATCTAAATGGTATGATAACTTCTTTACTACCTGGAGTGAGAGTGACAGGAACCACCTAATGATAATATCTATTCTCTTTTGATATTAAAGGCTAAACTATTGATCACAGGAAGAGACTCTTAAGGAAAAGTGTTCCAGGAAGGAACTGAGAACTGACTATTTTGGAACTTAAATGCCAAATTATTTTTAACATATTAAGATCTTTTCCTTATTCAAAATTCCTCTAAATGTTACCTAAAATCTTACAGAGATAAGAAAGTCATGTTGCATAGCATTAGAGACTATGTCCACCTGGACAATTCTCTTTCCAAAAGAGAAATGACATGGATATATATAAATGAAACTGTTCTGTCTGACTTGAGTCTAAATTGCCAAGTATTTTATTAGTACTTTTTATTCAACCCTTCTCTCTGTGGTTACCTCCTCTTTATATCTTGTTTGTACATAATTGTTTGCACGTTGTCTACCCCTGTAGAAACTATGAGTTTCTTGAAAGCAAGATCTGCTTTTGCCCTTTTTTGTATCCTCAGCACTTAGCACTGTGCCTGGCATGCATCAGGCTTAATTCTTATTGGTTGACTAACTGACTGACTGACTATATCAAATAGTAATGGTGATAAAGAACATTCTTGCTTTATTCCTAATCTTAATGGAAAGGCTACTTACCTATCTCCATTACATATAATGCTGGCTGTTGGTTTAAGATAGATAGTATTTAATATGTTAAGGAAAAGTCCATTTATTCCTATGTTTGTTAAAATTAATAGAAATAAGGTATTATATTTTATCATGATTTTTGCTGTCCTTTTCACTAATATGATTTACTATATTTGTAGTTTCCGTAATATTGAACGAAACTTGCATTTCTGGTTAAGTCCAACCTGGTCATAGTATATAGTTATTCTGATATTTTGCTTTAGTCTTTTACTTATAATTTATTTATAAATTTTGTCAATATTTGTTATGAATATAAGACCATACTTTTTTTTTTGTTTTGATTCTCCCTAGTTTACATATAAAGCCCTTCATTTTTACAGATAAGAATCTCAGGCCCAAGGAGAAATGAAACAACTCACCCAAAGTCCTTGTGAATTTGCAAGACCTATAGTGACCAGTAACATACTCTTAACTATACTTGCTTATGGAACTCCTACTATACTCAGTCATTACCAACCTCAAAACTCTGCACAAAAGTCACTTTCCTTGTCCTTGGCAGAGCCTCTATAGGAATAGCTACTATAGGGATCTCTTTTTTCTTTTTTTTTTGAGGGCAATTGGGGGTTAAGTGACTTGCCCAAGGTCACAGGGCTAGTTTTTGTGTTAAGTGTCTGAGGCCAGATTTGAACTCAGGGCCTTCTGACTTCAGGGCCAGTGCTCTATTCACTGCGCCACCTAGCCGCCCCCTACTATAGGAATCTTAGCCATTAGTAGGAACTATTCCCAGAATGCCCAGACTCGAACAGCAAGAGGCTGTAAGAAAGATGCTTCCAGCCCACTAACTTCCAACATTGCTTGGACATTTTTTTGAGCCTCAGATGTCCTTTCAAGCCCACCAGATTTCTATCCTCATTACTTCCAGGAGGCCAAAACCATAGGTCCTTCTGCTATAGCTGATACAGCAAGCAGGAGTTGGGTAGTTTTTTCAAGTTAGTGAAAGGTACTTTTTTCATCAGGTTTTGGTAGGGAAAATTTATCTCTTGTCTCCCTAACTGGGACTCAACACATTTTTTAACGAAAACAATGTATAATATTAGTACTATAGTTTAGCTCTACCACAGGCTAAAATGTCTTCTAGGCTTGCCTCAGAAATCAGTAGCCTTTTAAGATTATTTTAAGTCTATTTCTCCGGGAAAACAGATCTCAAGTTCTCAGTACGTGGCTAAGAAACCCACTTCCGGAACACAAACTATTTGCACACTAAAGATTATTGATATGGTTTTATCTGTCATTTTTCTGTACTGCTTAACCAGTACACACACTGTACCAAGTCAAAAATGTCAGGTGGAAGAAAAAATGACCAAAATTGGACTGATTAATAAGGAGTCTTTGAAATCAAAATCTATAATAATGGTTTTCTTCATCAAGATAGAAGTCTATGCCTCATCAAAACTCTGAATCACCCTTGCAACTTGTTCATTCCTCTGCACATACTAGATGATCAATAAGTGCTTTCTGTTGTAGAAGTATAGAGCATTATGGAGGCAGGGAACCCTGCTAAGAGAATATAGCAACAATCTCTGTAATGAGCGTGTTAGCTGAAATAACAGGTTATTAATCCAAAAAATGACTAATCCAGAGAATAGAATACTGATGGAGTTTAGTGACTTTTTGGATAAAAGAGATGATGGAGATGAATGAGTTAAAGATAACTGCAAAGTTTTAAGTCTGGTAAAACAAAATAGGGAAGTACAAGGCAGAAATAGGAAAAATGGGCAACTGGGTCCAAAGAGTAAACTTTAGGCATTCTGGGTTTTAAGTAAAAGAAGTACAAATGTAAATATCTAGTAGACTCCTAAAGATATAGGATATCTGGAGAAAGAAATTTGGGGATGATCAGGATGACTTTATGGAAAGCCAAAGGAAGGGAATAAACTGTAGAAGGTGGTAAGTATAAACAGAGATGATCAAATGGTACAGGACTAACCCTTTGGGGAGAGGCCAAAAATAATGGTCAGGAGGAATAAGAGGAGATAACAAAGGTGGCAGAGATGAAAAAAGAATGTGACACTCAATTCAACATGTTCTTTCACTTTCATCCAATTAAAAGGGACCCTTTAAGGCAAATGAAGCCAAGTACATTGCACTGTATGCACTTGTTTTATAAACTGTGGCTCTTTTTCCAGGGAGAACAGTAAACCATCTCAAGTACACTGAGATCACTATCTTTTCTCTTTCTTGTACCAAAGGCTACTGTTTTCATTTCTCCCTTCAAATTTCATTCCATTATGGTTTCACTGGAAAGTAATATCTAACTTACTGAAATTTATAGTTTTGTATTTCAGATAAAAAAGTCATAATACTTAAAAAGGAGTAGAGAAAATTTTCAGGCATATGTAAACACAGACTGAGTACAACCTACTTTTCAAAATACACGTTTTCTTTATTTCACATACGAGTGGTTCATTTTAAATGGTTAGCCACCTGAAGACAAGGTGAATGCCTTTTATAAAATAGTAAGTATGTCAGGTACTCTCTGGAAAAGTTATATTCATTGACTACTAACAGGCCCAGGTTTTCCAATTTGCCTCCAATATAATTAAAGGTTACTCTGAGGAGAGAGTCAGTACCAGAAGTTTAAATGCAAAAAGTGATATTTACCTAAAGCTCAGTAGCCCTGCTGACAGCCATGTGTTTATATGCTCAAGTTATGGTAGGCCCATAAGGAAAATATATATATATAGATATATAGATATATAGATATTAATCTGGATTGTGGGGGCTCAGGAGAGTAGGATTAAACTACCTTCAATTTGTGTTTCGTTGTTGTTTAGTACTCAAGTAACACTGAAACCTTGAACTAACCTTCAAAAAGCATCAAAGTAAAAAAAAAAAACAAAAAACCAAACTGCAGAGGTAATCTAGTTAAAAGAATACGAACGGAGAATAGAAAATAGGTGTTGTGCCTAAATTGCTCCAAACTGTAGGCACATTTCTGCAGTTCTTCTTTGTGGAAGGTCTTTATTCCCTTCATAGGATATGCCAGGGAATACAACCGATGGCTGGTCCAATAAAGGTGGAAGGTTTTAAATACAATCCAGGAAAAAAGATGATCCATATGTCTTCCAAGGGTTGGGCCACTTGAATTGTAAGAGGTTTGTCTTCACACCAAAGTTGGGTACAGAGTACAAGGTAATGAATTTTTTTCAATCGCAACTCCAAAGGTAACAGAGAATACTTATCAAAATGATGCCGTTAAGTACTAAAATAAGTATAATAGTCATAGAAAAAACTAACAGAAGAATTAGCAAATTCATTGGTCTTCTTTATACTTCTGTGGTCAAATGTATTTTGTTTTGACCAAACTATTTCAGATTTGTGAAAAATTTTAGTACTCAATAATAAATTATTATAACTGTTCATTTCCATAAGTATGCATCAATTTCAGGGGTATTAGGTTTCATAATAGGGGACTAGGTTCATGCAACATTTTCATGAATTGGTTATAACCAAGATATACTATGTTCTTAAGAAACATAAATGATTTTTTTAATAATAGCATTAATAAACAGAATCCTGATTAATCATGTTTACTGTTATTCTTTCATGACTGGTTTGCATTTATAATTTATGTAAAAGCATTAATGGACTCAATTTACTCTACCATTTCAAAACTATTTTCTGCTAATTACAAAAATCTAAAGAGGTACCCAAAACCTTGAGTCCTATGAGTCATTAAAAAATATACAGTACTGGGGCAGCTAGGTGGCACAGTGAATAGAGCACTGGCCCTGGAGTCAGGAGGGCCTGAGTTCAAATTTGACCTCAGACACTTGACACACTTACTAGCTGTGTGACCTTGGGCAAGTCACCCCCAATTCCCTTGCCTTCTCCCCATCAAAAAAAAAAAAACAAACTAAATATACAGTATTAATAAATACAGAGGTATCAAACAATAAATATGGTCTAAACGAGTCACATTCAACAGCACGCACGCGCGCGCACACACACACACACACAGACACACACACACACACCCCTTAAATTTAAAACTATGAAAATGAATAAATCTAGTTTAAATAATCATTTCAAAATGGTTCATGAAAATTACCAGGTGACTGTGAGAAAACCAAATCTAAAATGCTAAAAACTATGTTACAAAATTGGTATTCTATACAGCAGAATACAACAAAATCCTAAAGCTATCCTCATTGCTTTAACACATTTAAAAACTCAACAATCCCCATTCTCTATTTTTCTGTCCAAATACAATGTGAGAAAGAAAAATGTTATGCTTTGTTCTCTAGTTTAAACACTTATTCTAATATTAAAACTGACAACTGGTGAGAATATGGGAAGAATACATGCATAAACAAAAGATTTACTAGAATTAAGTCTGTGTGCACATATTTTAAAAACCAAATGTGCACATTTTAATTATAGCAGCTAATTTTAACCAGAAATGTGTTTCCTACTAAAAATGAGGAGTTATTCAGGTAAAAGAAAGCAAGCTTTTAAAAATTAACAAGGGGAGTTGTAGCTAATAAGAATAATTTATTCTACAAAAGTAGGAAATCCAAATATGTGCCTTCCAAAAGTTATTAAAATGCTTCAATGTTCCCCACAGAACATTCATTTACTCACTTCCGATGGGTGTGGTCGATGCCACTGTTAGGTATTCTTTCCACTTTTGCATTTTTCTGCCCACAAATATTTCCATAGCTGTCGTATCCTGACACTAGTCTTGCTGCTGCACCTGTTGCTATTGAAAAGCCACAAATAAATCCCTAGAAAAGAAGCAGAAAAATAAATAAATAAGTAAACCAGTACACTGTCTCAATAGCAACAGTCACAGCCTGACACCCAGATCACCGCCCTGCTTCTGTCTGTTCCCAGGGAACAAAGAGCTTTCTTACAATGACTGAGATTAACAATATTCCACTGTTTCCCTTATTTTCCATCTACCTCAAAGGGAAAATATCCCCAAGTAAGACCATGGGGAAATACTATTCAAAATTGTAACCAAGGAAAAGTTTTGTAGGAGGTGGTTGGTGCATTTTAACAAAACCATGTTTTAAACTAAAAGGTGTCAGAGGTAAAAGAAAAAGAAACATTTTTTTTTTCTTTGAAGAGTAGCTATAGCTATTTGTGTGCACCAGAATCATTCTTACCTCAACAAACAACACAGATGCCTTCTAGCAATAAAGTTTTAAACAAGAGAAAGGATTTTTACAATGTAGTAATTATAAAGTACTTTACATACATGGGAGACACAGAAAAGCAGCAAACTGCATTAACGATCAGTTATTCTTGTAAAAGTTACTACATTACAGGGTCATATGCATTAGCACAATACCTAAGACAAACAGTGGAAAGCTTTAGAGTGTACTATTCTTGCTAAATCAAGAATGAACTGGCTGAAATGAGGAAACAAAGACTTAAATTCAACCCAAGGAAGTTCATGACAAGAAAGTGAAAAGTGGTGATACTATAATCACAACTGATCAATTAAATCTATTTGGTAAGAAGACAGAGAAGTTTTATAAAATCATACAAATTATACTGTAATTAAATGTACATGTTTTATTGTCTTTATTAGACTGGTTAATAAAAATAGATCAGAGGTGATAAGCAATATTAACAACTCGCATAATTCTTAATAAGCAAAAGGCAAGATTAGTACTGGAATACTAATTCAAAGTAGCTATGCTAGATTTCAGGTCAGTTGTGCTGAATGCTCTATTTTACAATTCACATTTGATCATCTAGGGTTGTGAAGAGAAGCCCAAACAGGGTTAGGGCTGCCTGAGACCCCAAAATACCAACATGCCGGGTCCTGAGGAAAGAATTCCACTCAAGTCTTCTCAGCCAAGGAAAAAGTAAAGTTTATTGAAAGTTCAAGTTCACCACGTGGGGTGCTAGGCCATTTAAAGGTGCTCTCACAGAGCAAGTCTATTCTAAGCTATCTCATGGCGCTCTCCCTGAGCAAGTCTATGCCAAGCTATTCCATGGCGCTCTCACTGAGCAAAATCTCTACTAAGCTATTCCAAGGTGCTCTCACTGAGCAAGCCTGTACTAAGCTATTCCATGGCGCTCTCAGACCACATGGAGGGAAGATGGGGTTCTATATACAATAAGGTTGTGGGAGGAGTCTAGGGGTGGTCCAGAGGAGGAGACTGGGGAGGGTCTTCAGGAGGAGTCAGATGAGGTCAGACTCCAGTAATGAGTGGTTCAGGGTGGGAAGTTGCTGGAGGCTACCTGGAGACCATAGACAATGGTGGGCCAGGCCAATTCAAGAGTGGGAAACTATAGGAACAAAGCCAGCTAAAGACTTGGGCAGAGCTGCATCTCAAGGCCCATGACCTCAGGCAAATGTCTTCCCTGGGAAGGTTTACTTTCCCAGAGCCAAAGAATCAAGGAGAGCTCAAAAAGGGGGGAGGGGTCCCAGAGCCTACACCTCATCATTTCCCCCCTCAAA
>JAQQSW010023575.1:0-10249 GCA_028646575.1 Pseudocheirus occidentalis
TTCAGAAAGCTTTTGAGATTCTTTTTCCATCTGGCAAATTTGACTTTTGAAGGCATTCTTCTCATTGGCTTTTTGGGCCTCTTTTGCCATTTGAGTTAGTCTATTTTTTAAAGTGTTATTTTCTTCAGTCAGGTTGTTGACTGTCTTTTCATGCACCATTCTCATTTCTCTCCCCAATTTTTCCTCCACTTCTCTTTTCCTACCTCATTATTTGACTGAAACTTCACTCTCCAGAATTACCAGATCTAATGGCTTGTCTTTTGAAAGTCTTTTAAATTCAATTTTATTTTCAGTTTCAAATTTTCTCCCTTTCATCTTCCCTCTCCTTCACATTGCAACTCATTATAAATATGTATAGTCAAGTAAAACAAATTTGTAGAGTAGCCATTGTCCAAAAAGAAGAAAGAAAAAAAAATGGGCTTCAGTCTGTACTGAGTCTATCAGCTCTCTACTTGGTGAGTAGATAACATGTTTCATCATGAATCCAGTGGGTCATTGTGTCATTGTGGTGACACAATGTTCCTAATCTTTCTGAGTTTGTCATTATGGTATTATTGTTATTGTTAAATTTTCTGGTTCTGCTCATATCATTGCACATTTTGTACAAGTCTTCTCAATTTCTCTGAAACCATCCACTTCATTTCTTGCAGCATAATAATATCCCATCACATTTACAATTCTTTTCCATCAGAAAAAGAGCTGCTGCAAATATTTTTATGCATATGGATTCTCTTTCTCATTCTTTGATCTCTTTGAAATATAGACCTAATAGTGGTTTGGATGGACCAAAGTGTATGCACAGGTTAGTAGATTTTTGGGCTTAGTTCCAAATGACTTTTCAGAATGACTGGGCTTTTCTCAGTCCTCATCCTTGATCTCTCTGCTACCTTTGACATTGTTGATCATCTCCTCTTGTTTATTCTCTTCTCTGTAGGATTTCATGACAGTACTTCCTGCTGCTTGTCCTGTCTCAGTGCTCCTTCAAATATTCTTATGCTTGATCTTCATTTATATCACACGCACTGTGTCCCCAAGCTTCTGTCATGGATTCTCTTCTTTGATCACATAAGTTTCCATCCCCCTGAAGATGGTTCCTGAATTGACTTATCCAGGCTTCATATTTCTTTTGACTTCCAGGCTCACATCTCCAAGATCTATTAGACATTTTGAACTAGATATTCTGTAGACATTTTAAACTCAGTATGTTCAAAACCGAACACATTTTTCCCTCTAGTTCCTCCCATCTTCTTAACTTCCCTTTTACTATCAAGGGCACTACTTTCTTCTCCAGTCAACAAAGTTTACAGCTTAAGTGTCATTCTTGACTTCTCATTCTCTGTCACACTCCTCATATTCCAGTCTGTTGCCAAGTCCTTTTCATTTATGTATTTATAACATCACTTGTATATGTTCTCTTCTCTCCTCTGATGCCAACTCTTATTACCTCACACCTGGACTGTTGAAATAGCTTGGTTGGCCTCCCTGCCTTAAATTTCTTTCTATTAAAGTCCATTCTTCATTCAACTGTCAGTTGATCTTCTTAAAGCATAGGTATGATCATATCATACAGATGTTTCATAAATGACTGGGCCCTGTTACTTTTAGGATCAAATATAACATCCTCCATTTACCTTTTAAAACCTGTCATAAGTTCTGTTTTGGACATAAGCTTGAGTTGCCTACATGACATACATTTAATAATATATAGGGGGTAATGGGTAGTTCATGATTCAGAATTGCTGCTCTGTGGTGCTAGATAGGTAGATAGATGAAAAAAAGAAAGAAAGAAATTGAATTCATGGGAGCTGATGAGGTGACCAAGAGTAAGAACTGGAGAAAAAAGAGGAAAGGACTCAGGACAAAAGTCTTGGGGTACATCCACTGTTAGTCTGCATGACATTAGCAAAGGATACTAAGAAGGAATATTTGGACAGGTGGGAAGAGAATATATTATTGTAGACATCTGGAATATATTTAAATATATGAATGGGTGTCATAGATAGTCTAATCTCTCCTATGAAGAAAGGATATGGTATCTTTGTAAGTGTGTTTAATAGCAGTAATAGTAGGCAGGCTCTATACAAAGCTACCCTGGGCAATTAATAACATTTTACAATATCATTGTTATGGTATAACAGAAACTTTGTATGATATCATTGATCGCCCATTAATGTCAGTGTTCTCATTGAACTAACATTGTTGCCTGATGTTTTTAAAGAACCAGTTATAATAAGATTAGTTAAGTCTCTGGTCTGAATCTTACTGTCTTGCCTGACCGCTTGAACATTTAAGAGTCAGTTCACTCAGTTATGGTACCGCTTTTCAGAGTTTATTTATCTTTTACTTATCAGGGTGATGGGGAAGCAAATTGACTCTCAGTGCATGGTATAGTGGCAGGAGTTTTCTGGTTTTGGAGTCAAAAAATCTAGATTTGAATCCTAGCTCAGACACTACCTGGGTGACTTTTGGCATGTCACTTACTTTCTTTGGGCCCCAGTTTACTCAGTTGTGGCTGAGAATCAAAGGGACTTTACTGGATGAACTCAGTGTTGTTTCTAATACTTAGGATAATAAAGTGGAGGGAAAGGAAGGGGTTGGAAGATTGGTTAAATCAATTTATTAGTGTTAGTTTTAAAAAAAGGATCACATCCATCCTTTTGAATTGATCTAATCAGTTGAAAGGGCTAACTGTACATAAATAACAGCCATGATTCGTCAGGAATAGATTAATTAATTGCATTTCTCTTGATCGTTTTGTTAAATGGATTTTATGGCTTACTTGATTCTTCTGTAAGGGAGTGAACTGCCTCCTAATTTAAAAAACGAGCAATTCATAGCACTCTTAGATCTTGGGTTTCTAAGTTAGTAAGGTATTCCTGTGAACGAAGTGTATTTCTCAATTTAGGTTTGGCTAAACTCACTAGTGGTTGCTCAGAAGTGGAGCATTGGGGTGGCTAGGTGGTGTAGTAAATAGAGCACTAGCCCTGGTCTCAGGAGGACCCGAATTAAAATATGACCTTAGACACTTGACACACTTACTAGCCGTGTGACTTTGGGCAAGTCACTTAATTGCCCTCCAAAAAGCAAAAAAAAAAAAAAAAGTGGAGCATTTACAAAAGAGCTGATGAATTAGAACAGACTGAAAATAAGAAACACTGCCTAAAGTTTTTGGAGAGACCTCTAGATCAGAAATCATCAGATGAGTAGAATAGCTAATAATAATAGTTTACAGTTATATCAGATTTTAAGTGTTTCCATAATTGTTCTCTGTGATCCTATTTCTCATATGTTATTTGTGTGTGTGTGTGTGTGTGTCTTACAACCTTGTGAGGTTGTTACTGTATTATCCCCATTTTGTGGATGAGAAAGTAAAGTTTCAAGATCATACTCCTAGTTAATAGTTGAACCTGGATTTGTGCTTTATTTCTCCTCTGTAGTGTACATGGTCTTTCACCAGGTTCATGGAATAGTACTTTGCACTCTGGACACTGAGTAGGTGCTGAGGAATGTATCCTTGAAGAGATTTGTCAGTGCCTTTTAGTATTGCAGAATATATTAAGTTTAGTCAAAGAGCAATAAACTGAGCATCAGTGATAAGTTTACATTATCCAGTGCAAAGATCTTTGCTTCTTTTTTTTCTCCTCATGTCTTGCTCCCTCAATTTTTTTATCATCCCTCTTGTGGACAGCAGAACTGTTTTGCTGGAATGAGCAGAACTTATCTGGCTAGGATCATAAAACATTAGAATAGAACTTTTGAGGTGTAGATTAGAGGAGGGGTTGGGCTCTTGTGTTAACTGGCAAAATGGATTAAAAAAGATATTCTTTGGCTATAGTTTTTGTAAATCAGGCACAAAAGTATTAAAAAACAGAATGGTTTACTAATAGAATGGACTGTATATATATATTTTTTTACAGAAGCGATTTAAAATCAGTTGAACATAACTACATAAGTTTTATATTTTTAAACTGGCTTGATAGGTAGTGTAGTGCTATGGAAGGAGCTCTGAATATGAAGTCTGAGAAACAGTTTGAAGGTAGACTTTGCCACATGGGCAATACACTTAAGCTCCGTGGACCTCAATGTCTGTAAAATGGGGATATTGGATTAGATAACTTCTCTGGTCCTTTCTACCTCTGAATTTAAGAATTATGGATATATAGCTTCTGTTGCATAAGAGTTTGCTAATATTATTTAGTTTGGAATTTGGGAGAGGTGAGTGAGGGATGACTTATAAGAGAATTTATACCATTTCCCAGTTGACCAGAGTGGATATTTGTGGTTATTGCAAGTCAGAGGTTGTAGGTAAATTTTGTTGTTCTTTGACAGGAGTTTGTTAAAGAACAAGACTTAGTTGCAAGCTTTGATTTTGTACGTGTAACCTTTTAAATTTAGACAGCCTAATAAAAATGGATCAGCTTAGTCTTTGAACCTTATCATCCAGGTAAACTTATAGGGGGATAATAGTAATATTCTTATAAAGAAGAGGATTTAACAGTTTGAGAAATTACTTATTGGTATGGTTGGATATCTTACAGGGAAAACTGCATGAATTGTCCTGGGATGGGATCCTTTTCGTTTCAGATAGCTGCGAGTTAATTTTCATTTTAACAGTTTGTTTTTAATGGAAATCTTTCTAAAATATAGAGTATACTTCCCTATCTTAACACACAGAGTACACAGATCATTGTTATTTTCTTGAAGAATCACAGTTTTCAATTACTGTTACATAGTAAAAATATAGTTATAGAGATGGTGTGGGACAGTGGTTCTCAACCTTCCTAATGCCGTGACCCTTTAATACTCTTATGTGGGTGTATCTGCATGTGGATGGACCTGCCTGGAGATGGATAGAGGAGCAGACCTAAGACCATTGGAAATAATGTGTTTTCCGATGGTCTTAGGCGACCCCTGTGAAAGGGTCATTTGACCCCCAAAGGAGTTGCGACCCACAGGTTGAGAACTGCTGGTGTAGAACATACAGATGAATGGATATTGATCTTGGCAGAATGTTTTGGGTAGAAAAATATACTTGTGACAGCACTTAGCACTTAACATTGTGTTATTGCTGTGTAGTTGAAAATTTTTTCTTTTCCATTAATAACTATTTTTTCTCCCTTCTACTTCTCCCACCAAGAACAAAAACATTACCTTGTAACAAATATTCAGTCTGCTAAGACAAATTCCCACACGTATGCTTCATTCTAATATCTTAAGGTTCATCACCTCTCTGTCAGGAGATGTGTAGCAGGGGAGCATGCTTCATCATCAGTCTCTTGGAATTGTACTTCGTCATTGCATTGATGAGAGTTCTTAAGTCTTCCCAATTTGTTTTGTCTTTGCAGTATAGTTGTTATTGCCTAAATCATTTACGTGGTTCAGTTCATTCTGTCTACATCACTCAAAAACTGCCCCTTTTGTAATTTCTTTTTTTCTTTCAATTTTTTAGTATTATGAGCTAGAAAAAAAAATCGTCAAACATGAACATTTTTTAGACACAGAAGGTCACAAAATGGGGATTGCAAATAAAACCATGGATTTATCACAACTTGTTTTTTTTAATAAAATACTAAATTTAACACAGTAGTACAAACATTGCCTCCTTCTTTGTATCACCTTCCAAATATTCTTCTGCTCTTTTCTGTGTGTTTTGAAATATTTCATGGATATTCATTTCTTTTTGCATCTCTCTCCTAACTCTTCACCTTTCCCCAATTCCCTTTTCCCTGACCCAAATCAAAAAGCCCTCTCTTTTAACAAAAATGTTGTCAAGCAAAACAAATTTGTGCCATTTCCCTTTTCCAAAGCCATAGTTGGAAATCTCCTGGTTTTTTTTATTATTTATGAAATTTATTTTCTTTGTATAAATTATGTATTTCTCTGAGCAGACAGCCTTTACCTTATTGCACTAACAGCACATCTGCAATAGTAAGCCACAAGACAAATCTTAACAAGAGTTTGTATTCTTCAACGTAGCATTTGTATACCAGGCACTCTGGAGAGTATAGGGCAAGGAAGCCACCAGCCTCCCTTAACAGGATCTGCTGAGAAGGGTAAAAAATGGGTAGGGGGTATGCCTTTCCAACAGGACTCCCAGGAAGGGCAGCATGCAAAGCTCACGAATGGACTCTAGGGAAGGGTGTGTTAAAAAGGCCAACAAGCCTAATGCATACTGCAGCTTCACTCCCCTTATTTGGGAAGTTTAGCTCTGAAGGAAGCAAGGACTTATCTCTCTGCCTCTTCACTTGTAACAGGTCACCCTGTCCTAGATGTATGTTTAAAAGTTATGGGTAAACTACAGTTGTCAGAATTAGCAGCAATTAAGAATATGTCATATAGTGACTGAGGTGGATTCTATCCTGTGCCACAGCATGTAAATAGGGAATGAAAGCCATGTATGTCTCAGTGATTAGTTCCAAATCAAAACCTAGGTCTGCTTTGGTAGAAGTCCCAAATCAAGCTTGAATCTGAAGCTGCTTATTAGGCACAGAGGTCCCTTGGACCACACCCACAGTGTGGACAAGCTCTGGTGTCAGGGTCTTCCAGCCATTGGACCGCAGCTGGGGGACTCAGGCCGTGATCGCCACTGCCAGGCGTGGGACACGTCACACCAGAGGCCCCAGAAACCTGACCAATCTCCTGGTTTTTTGCTGACACAGAAAGAGCTCTATAAATCCTTTGGTACATATAAATCCTTTTCCTTTTCGTTTGATCCCTTTGGGTTATTAGGCTTATAGTGGTATCACTGGCTCAAAAGGTATGAGCAATTTAGTGACTTGGGCATTGTTCCAAGTTGCTTTCCAGAATAGCTTGACCAATTCCATAGCTTGGTCAATAGTTCGTTAATGTGCGCATTTTCCCAAAGTTGCTCTAGCATCTCTCTCTCTCTTTCTCTCTCTCTCTCTCTCTCTCTTTCCTTGTTAACCTTGGAACTGTATGCCCTGGAGTATTTTTTCGTAAGGATAATATGAAAATATTATAGCTTAGGTTTCTTTCTTTTAAAATTGTCTTCATGTCTTTGACTAGCAGTTGAAGACATATCTTTTGAATAAATTTGAACCATCTCCTTAAATATTATTAGATGTGAGACCTTTGTCAGAGAAATTTGCTGCAAAATTTTTTTTTCCTCAGTTACCTTTTTCCTTTCTAACTCAGCTATATTGATTTTGTTTGTGGAGAAATTGTCTAATTTTATATAATTAAAATGGTCTGTATATCTTTTGTGATCCTTTCTATACCTCATTTGGTCATGAGCACTTCCTTTCTCATATATACAAAAGGAAATATCTTGTACTTCCAATTTGTTTATGATTGTAACCTTTTTACATGATGTAACCTTTGGAGTTTATTTAGAGGTGTATGGTATGAGCTGTTGGTCTAAACCTATTTTTTATCTAGTTAACTACCAGTTTTTTTGATTGATGAATCCTTATCTCTGTAGCTGGGGCCTTTAGATTTATCAAACATTAGGCTACTTGTCGTATTTGCTATTGTACAGGCCTGCACAACCTACCCTCCAGCTGCTTGCTGCCCGCTGAAGGATTTTCTTTCCACCTGCCAGGGAAAAAGTTAGAGGAAAACATTTATATGTCGAGGAAATGCTTTGATGTGCCCCAGGGCTGTAAGCTGGGCAGCCACAGGTTGTGCAGGCCTGCTATTAGACCTAATCTGTTCCATTGATCAATTTTTTAGCTAGTTCCAAGTCATTTTGATGGTTACAGCTTTGTCCTTCTCAATTTTTCGTTGTTTCCCATTAGGTTTTTAATCTTTTGTTCTACCAGATGAATTTTTAAAATTAGCTTTATAAATTAATTTTTGATAGTTGATTGGTATGACACTAAAGGCTTAATCAAGAGTAATTAATATTTCTCCACTTATTTACGTCTGTATTTCAGTAGAGTTGAAGTCTTATATTTCTTGTGTGTCTTGGCAGGTAGATGCCTAAATATTTTATACATTCTGTATATGTCTTGTGGAGTTTTTTTTTCCTAATCTCTTTTTTGTTGGTAATATGCACAGTTGCTGATGATTCGTATGGATTTATTTTATATCCTCCTATTTTGCTGGTGTTACTCTTTAAACTTTTTAGTTGACTTTAGGGTGCCCTGAGTAAACCATCATATAATTTTGCAAAAAGTTATAATTTTGATTTTTTGTATTTATTTCTCCATTTCCTTTTTCTTATTTATATAGCTAGCATTTCTAGCACTATAACAAATAACGTCTTTGAAAAAGTCTTGATATGAATGAAAAGTCTGAGTTTCTGGGTAATTAATAATTTATTAATTAGGCTAGCAAATAATAAATTGACTCAGTGGTCTCTCACCATGTAGTCAAAGACAAAAGACCATGGAGATCATCAGATGCTTAAATGCCTTTGGAAAAGTGGGTGCCTTTGGCAGAGATGAAGGAGTGAACATATTAATGAGGAGGCGATATCTTCCTGCTGAGAACTTGAATTGATCTTGGCCACTCATCACTCAGAACAAGAGAATACATCTCCACCCAGACCATCAGCCATCTACACTAAGGGATGAACTGTGTTGAACTGTGGAGTTTCAGGGGCTTGTGCCTTAATGCTTTAGGTCTGGAATTCACCTGGTTTAGATTCTCTTTACACTTTAATCAGTTGGGTGGGGTCGTGCTCAGAACTGAGAATGTTCTTGGAGGGTTGGGCCAATTTCATCAGGGTTAGGCCAGTCTCATAGTCAGCTCTATTCTTCACAAAGACTGGGTTTTGAATGAGGAAATAAAAAGAGAAAAAAAAAACCCTGGATGCTAATATTAATAATCATTTCTCTCATCCAGTTTTTTCCTATTATATATAATGCTGTCTCTTGGTTTGGATAGATTCTACTTACCATATTAAGGAAAGGGCTATTTAACCCTATGCTTTTAAAAAGTGTTTTAGGACAGAATCAGTGTAATATTTTGTCAGTAGCTTTCTCTGCATCTATTGATATGATCATAAATTTTTTTATTTTTATCATGGTTTATAATATTTAGAATTTTTCTAATTTTGAAGCAGCTGCATTCCTGATATAAATTCCATATGGTTATAGTAGATACGCAGTAGATTTTAAAAAAAAAAATATTATAGCCTCCTGTTTTTTCCCATTTTTCCTGCTCTCCTTTTACCCTGTCTATCCTTAAGTGTTGTGCTTCTTTCTGCTGTCTCCCCTAGTCTGATCTTCATTTTATCACCTTTCCCCTACCCCCATCCCCTTCTCTTATCACCTTCCCTTCCTACTTTCCTGTACGATTAGATAGATTTTTTTACCCAAATTGAGTACATGTTATTCCTTCTTTGAGCCCGTTCCAGTGAGAATAAGATTCAAGCACTCTCCTTGCTTCCCTCATTGTCCCATCCACTGTAAAAGCTCTTTAATGTGAGATGATATGCCTCATTTTACCTCGACCTTTTTCCTTCTCCCAGTGCATTCCTCTTTCTCACTCCTTAATTATCATATTCAACTCATGCCCATGCCCTCTGTCTATGTATTCTGACTGCCCTAATAATGATAAAATTCTTAGAAGTTATATGCATCATCTTCACATGTAGGAATGCAAACAGTTTATTGAGCCCCTTATGTTTTTTGCTTCCTGTTTACCTTTTTATGGTTCTCTTGAGTCTTGTATTTTAAAATCAGATTTTATATTCATCTGTGGTCTTTCCATCAGAAATGTTCTAAAGTCCTCTATTTCATTGAATGCTAATTTTCTCTTGCCAAAGGATTATACTCAGTTTTGTTGAATAGTTGATTCTTGTTTGTATTCCTAACTCCTTTGCCCTCCAGACCATCCTATTCTAAGTCCTTCCAGTCCTTTAATGTAGAAGCTGCTAAATCTTGGGTTATTCTGACTGAGCCCATATGATTTGAATGGTTTCTTTCTGGCTGCTTGTTATATTTTCTTCCTGACCTGAGGATTACAATTCTAACTGTAATATTCTTAGGGATTTGGGGATCTCTTTCAGGGGGTGATTGATAGATTCTTTGAATTTCTATTTTACCCTATAGTTCGAGAATATCAGGGCAGTTTTTCTTGATATTTTTAAAAAGTTTAATTTAACATCTTTTGGGGGCGGAGAAAAGATAGCAGCATAGAAGCAGCAAAGCACCACAGCTCCCACACAAACATGCTAAAAAACTCATAAAATGGGACGCTAACCAGATTTTCAAGCTCCGAAACTCCAAAAGACAGAAAGCACATCTGTTGCTACAGGCAGCGCAGCAGGCAGGGCTCTTTG
>JAQQSW010023576.1:0-10248 GCA_028646575.1 Pseudocheirus occidentalis
CCTTCCTCCTTCCTTCCTTTTTTTCTTTCTTTCTTTCTTTCTTTCTTTCTTTTTGCTTTTATGGAGAGGGGAAGGCAGGGCAGTTGAGGTTAAGTGACTTGCCCAAGGTCACACGGCTAGTAAGTGTTAAGTGTCTGAGGCCGAATTTGAACTCAGATCCTCCTGACCCCAGGGTGGGTGCTCTATTCACTGCACCACCCAGCCACACCTCAATTCTCATTTTCTTAGCCTTTCTGCAGCAGGTGGTACTATTGCTTACCTTCTCCTACAATTCTCTCTCCTGTCTGGTTTTTGTGACATGTTTTCCTTCTCTTCTTACCTATTTGATTTCTCGATCTTTATTGTTGGATCTTCATCCTTGTTATATTTCTTAACTGTGGGGCTTGTTGTTCAGTTGTTTCAGTTGTGTTCAATTCTTCCTGACCCCATCTGGGATTTTTCTTGGCAAAGATCCTAGAGTGGTTTGTCATTTCCTTCTCCAGCTCATTTCATAGATGATGAAACTGAGGCAGAGTTAAGTAACTTGCCTAGGGTCACATAGCTGGTAAATGTGTGGGGCCAAATTTGAATTCAGGAAGATGAGTCTTCCTGCCTCCAGACCCTCTGCTCTATCCACTGCACCACCTTGCTGCACTTAACTGTGAGTAGCCTGCAATAATTTTAAAAAGGGTGAAAGGGTGTTGATTTCCTTCCTTTTAAAGAAGGCAAAGGGATCCACCTTAACATTCCAGATTGTTGGGGCCTATGAAATGCTCCCTTAAGAAAGAGAAGCAGAGTTGCAATAGGGAAAAGAAGAATCTGATGCAGAGGACGATAGACTTGACCCTTGTCAGAAAGTAGAGGAGTAAAAGAATGTTACACACTGGAGAGGAGTAGAAAAAGAACAGCTGGTCACTATACAGATTTGAGGCCAGTCCAGAAGAGGACGGAGCAACTACTTGTCCTACCTTCCTTACTCAATAAACTTCAGGAGCTCCCTACCACCTGGAGAATAAAATACAAAATCCTCTAGTGCCCAGAGTCCTTCATAACCTAGTCCCCACCCTACTGATGGAATCCTAATCAAGCTGCCCCCAGCCTCAATATTCTAACTTCCTTATAGGCCCCACTGACCAGCAAGCCCACTGCCCCACCTAGCCACTCCCGCCCCCCTCCAAATCTCCTGACTTCTTCATACATGCCTCACTGCTCACTAGGTCAACAGGTGTGTTCATGAATTCATATTTCTCATGGAGACAGCAGGCGTGTCTGCGTGATGGGATCCCAGCCACTACCTCTAGCTAGCCACTGCCCCCAGACCCATTCCTCATATTTCCCACAGAAGCAGCAAGTGTGCCCATGCACTCAACCACAACCACATCCAACTAGTCTCAGACAGGACCACAATACTCAGCCAATCAGAAAGAAGCACCACCAGGATGCCCAAGAGGATGTGGACCCCAAAACAATAGAATGGACTTTCCCTAAGTAGGCACCTGCGAAGTAATAGCAAAAGCTGTCTTTTAGGTGAACTTATGACATAGAGAAGCTTAATATAATATCATTATTATATATACAAAGCCCTCCAATGGGTTTTTCTGTATGCATTGCGGGTAATCACTTGCAGACTTTCACACACAGTTGATTTATCTTTATCAAGATATCTTGATATCTCTATCTTTTTTGTTGCTGTTGACTGTCTAAACTTAAGCAAGGGAGAAAATGTGTATCCTGCCAACATCTTTTTGAGACAGTTTATAAACATTCAACAGCATACCTGATGTCACAACCATCACATGACATAGATACTGTCAGTATCCCCATTTTACAAATGATAAAACTGAGTCAGAGAGAGGTTAAGTGACCTGCCCAGAATTATGTTTCCTAATCCCTCTTAATTCTAGTACCAACCCTCCCTTAATTGTTTCTTATTTACTTCATAAATAGCTTTTTTGTACGTATTTCTTGGGTTTTGTTGTGGTTTTTTTTTTTGGAGGGGGGAAGGCAGGGTAATTGGGGTTAATTGATTTGCTCAAGGTCACACAATGTCTAACATTGGATTTGGACTCAGGTCCTCCTGATTCCAGGGCCAGTGTTCTATTCACTGCTCCACCTAGCTGCCCGTCATTTGTATTTCTTTGCATTTTTTTTCTGCCCTTTAGATTATGAGCTCCTTGAAGTCAGGAACTGTCTTTTGTCTCTTTTTGTACCCCCAGTGCTTAGCACAGTGCCTGGCATGTAGCAAGCACCTTAATAATGTTTATTAACTAACTGACTGATGAAAGGTTGATTGAGTAGAAGAATGGTCTTGTTATTAAGTAGTATCATTGGGGAGGGTTGTTTTTTTTTCAAGAGTAGAGTACCCATCACAACACTTCTGAAGACCCATGAAGAAGACAACAACCTATTCTACTTATGGGCAAAGGCCGTCCTGCAGCAAGATATAACCATGAATGCAACAGAGGGCACTGTGCCAGTGAGCAGCAGTTGTAATAGAAAAGTTGAGGCAAAGGCTACAACGAAAGCAAGAAAATCACAAAACTTGAATAAATACTAAATACTCTGAAGTATTTAAAATAGATCCCAGACCAACATTTTAAGGATCTAGGAATTCACCTAAAGAATCTTTTAGACCATGGCCAGGATATATTATCCTAGGTGTTTTCTGGTGACGTTAGGAAGATAAAAATTCTCTTTTTTTGTTTTTTTTTTTTTGGAGAGGGGAAGGCAGGGTAATTGGGGTTAAGTGACTTGCCCAAGGTCACAGCAGTAAGTGTTAAATGTCTGAGGCCTGATTTGAACTCAGGTTGTCCTGACTCCAGGGCCAGTGCTCTATTCACTGTACCACCTAGCTGCTCCAAAGATAGAAGTTCTCAAAACAGTAGAGGAAATGTGACCAGAGAAGATGTCCATGGAAAGGCCAGACCAGAGAAAGTAGAACCAGTTCTGGGAGACAAATCCCCTAGGCAGTGAGAACCCAACAAGTGCCTAAGACTCATAGCTTAAGGAGTATTATTTTGCATCTCTCTGAATGAAGGGAATATTAGAGAAAGGGAAATATTAGAGAAAGGGAAAAAGAGAGGAAGAGAGAAATAGGAAAGGACAACAAAATAGAAATATAAGAAATAATCACAATTTATATCTGCATTTGCAACTTTCATAGTGCTTCTACTTATGCTATCTCTTTAGTTCTTTACAAGAACCTTAGGACATGGGTAGGCTAGGAATTATTATTCTCTTTTTCAAAAAGGAGAAACTGAGCTTCAGAAAAGTAATTTGCTCAACAAGAAAATTAGTATATAGTAGAGATTAGATTGAAGCTAGTCTAACTCCTAGTTCAGTACTCGTACTATATATTGTGCCTCTTCAAGGGGAAAAGGAAGTACGGTGGGACAAAGTCATGAAGAAGGGGACATTTTGGAGGGAGGAAATATTTACATTTAAAAAAACATTTAAGATTAATAATAATAATAGCTAGTCTTTATATATTACCAACTATTTTCCAGGCACTGTGCTAACCACAGATATTATCTCATTTGGCCTTCACAACAACCCTGGTGTTGGGTTGCTATTATTATTCCCAGAGGCAAACATAGGTTAAGTGACTTGCTCAAGGTCACTTGAGCATCTAGTTAGCGTCTGAGACAGGATTTGAACTCAGGTCTTCCTGACTCCAGGCCTAGCACTCTTATAAGAATAATTTGTTCTAATAGTCATGAAGGTGGCTGAAGCAGGCTTTGTGGAACTTGGTCAGACAAAGAAGATGCCAAGGTCATGCGCTGCAACCAATCATATTAACTTTTGTCTCACCACTGGACTTTGATGACTGTGGAAGAGAGAGTGAGGCTGATGACTTTGTGTGACTCTGCCTCACTTAAATCCAGTTCTCCAGGAAGTCAAGACATCTCTTGTCCTGTCATTGGTCCTCTTTGAAAACAAAGGAACAAAAAGATCCACCATGTCACCCGGTTTAGGGCAATATCTTTCAAAACCTACCTCTGTCCTTTTGGACATATGATTTCCTTCATTCAAAATGTCTACCCTTGGGGAAGCTTGGTGGCGCAGTGAATAGAGCATTGGCCCTGGAATCAGGAGGACCTGAGTTCAAATCCAGCCTCAGACACTTAACACTTACTAGCAGTGTGACCTTGGGTAAGTCACTTAACCCCAATTGCCCTGCCCTCCTCCCTCCAAAAAAAAAAAAAAGACAAAATATTTACCCTGGTTTCAAGAACCTGAATCCTATTCATTTCAAGAACTGACAAAATTTCCACTTCTTTAATTAAACTATTTCAGCCCACTCTGATTTCTCCCTTCTCTGAATGTCTGTTGTACTTGCAGGCAAGATTTGGAAATACGGAGTTGGCAATTGTAATATTTTGCTTTTGATAGGCCACATAAAACATGAGTGTTTCTGAATTGAATTCAGTATAATAAATGATCCCAGAAAACTGTTAAGTAAATCAGCATTACAAAAACATTAAAGAAACAAGTATGAGCAAAGAGAAGGCAAGATTATTTCTATTTGTAGATGATATGACACTTTGCCTAGAAAAACCTAGAGAATACTAATTGATTGATGTACATACAATTATAATTTTCAAAGAAATAAAGGAAGATTTGAAGTGAAGAGAATTCTGGAATAAGGAATATTTATGGAATTTTTTTAAAACTATGAATAAATGTGATTTGGCATTATAAGATCTCCAATTATATTATAAATCATTCATTATAAAAATATACTTGAAAAATGTATTTCTGGAATAAGGGATAAAAAAGACCAAACACATATTGACTACATAGAAGTTTTATAATGCTATATCATGAATGCTTTCTTTGAGGAAAGAATTGGAAGGCATTGGACATTTGTGCAGTTAATACCCCCAGAACCCCCACATAAATTAACTATATTTCAATAGTTAGGAAACATCATTACTGATGTGAGAAGAATTCCTGAAGCAACTGTGTATTTATAATTGAACCATTACCTTGTTAGAGCAAACATTAAAACTAAAAACTAGAAAAAACAGAATTAAAATTAGAAAAATATATTGTATACAATTAAATGACTTCGTTCTGCTCTATTTAAGCAAAATAGTGATACCAGAAAATGGGAGGTGGTTATAGGAAAGGACAGTGACACCATTTATAACAATTTCACATAAAATTTTAACTAGTATAAACCAAAAGATCCTAAAATTCATTTCAGTCAGTAAACATTTAATCTACTTGCCAAGCTGAGAGATATGACAGCCAAGGTTAACATAAGTTTAGAATACAGACACTTGTTTGTGAAACCTTGTGATGAAAAATGGGGAAGACTATGAACCTTATTGCCTCATAAAATATCAAGAAGCAGGGGAAGGAAAAACAAGTTAAACAAAAGTTAGCAAAAGAGCCAACTAAACAAAATCTTCTTGAGAATATTTGAGGAGGAAAATGGAAATAGAACAACATGCAGATGAAAGGTGGAAAAGATCTGCAAAGATTATTGTAATCAAGATTTTTTTTTC
Organism: Pseudocheirus occidentalis; assembly: GCA_028646575.1. NCBI lineage: Eukaryota > Metazoa > Chordata > Mammalia > Diprotodontia > Pseudocheiridae > Pseudocheirus > Pseudocheirus occidentalis. Next base: position 5,493 of record JAQQSW010023576.1, read on the forward strand.
TCTATCAGAGACAGTGGAGCCAACACATTAGATTTAACATCTGATTGACTCTCAAGTGGAAATGGCATTGAAGAGAACAAAGTTCAGGTATGCATCAGAATGAGGAAGAGGAAGTCCACACATGAGGTGACACAGTTTTGAAGGCATTGAAAAACTGCTTCTCCCAGAATGAGAAGAAATAGCACAATTTGTTCAACCATTCTCTAACAGCTGAGTGCATGGTTCAGTTCTAAGATTTTCCTACAATAAATAATACTGCTAAGAATATTTTTACATAAATAGGTCTTTTTAAAAATTGCCTGTTGCATCCTTGGTAAATACATCTAATAGTGTAATTGCTAGGGCTAAGAGTATGAAAAAATTTGAAACTTTTCTTGTATAATTCTAAATCATGTTCCATAATAGTTGGACCAATTCACAGCTTCATCAGGAGGGAATTAAGTGTGTTTGTTTTCCCACAGGCCCACATGCAATGAGTTTTTTTTAATGTTTATTTTCTTCAATTTGATAGGTATACAATGACACCTTAGAGCTGTTTTAGTTTGCATTTTGCTGATTCTTAAAACTGCTAACGGTTTTATGGATTCATTTTGTATCCTGTCACATTGCAGAAGCTCCTAATTTTTGTGATTCGTTTTTTGTTAATTCTCTGGGATTTATCTACTAAGTCATAAACAAGTTGCAATCTGTGTTGGCAAAATGAATTACCATATCGAGTTCTTTCCACTAACAAAATCACAAATTCTTCACATATTGCTTTATTATCTCTGGCATCCCTAATAGCAATTAGTTTCCCTACTGCCTCACTTAGTGTTATCTGTTTGCTGTTGTGTTATCTGAAATAATGATTGCAATTGTTATAATTTTTGGATCCAGTTGAAGAATAATAAATTTTATTCTAACCCTAGTCATTGAATCTATCTGAGTCCTTATTCTTTACGTGTGTTTCCTGGAAGTAGGAAATTATTGGGATTTACTGTCTAATCCATTCTCTAATTCACTTCTTCTCATTAGTAAATTTGTCTCATTAAGTTTCAAGGATAAAATTACATAATTTTGTCATTATAGTATTAGAGCCTTGTTAGATTATATTTTTCTTTCTATAATTACCAGGTTGGTTTACTGATTGGTTTTTTGCCAGTCTAATACTACTCTTTCAAACACTTTGTTGTTACTATTCATTCATTTCACTCATGTTCAACTCCTCATGACTCTTTTTTGGGGTTTTCTTGGCAAAGATACTAGAATGGTTTGCCATTTACTTCTCTAGCTCATTTACAGATTAGAGAACTCAGGCAAATAGGGTTTAGTGACTTGCCCAGGGTCATACAGCTAGTAAGTGTCTGAGGTCAGATTTGAACTCAGCTCTTCCTAACTCCAGATCTGGCACTCTATTATACCACCTAGCTGCCAACAAACACTTAGATGCCCGTTATTTCTGCCCATGCTAGACATAGATGCATTATTTGTAACAGCCCAGTCTTAACCAGCCACCTATCCCTCTTGCTCACACTGCCCAAGGAGATTTCTGAATTGGAATCTTAGAAAATAGGCATAGTTATCAGGCTGTCATGTGATTTACACCATCCCTGTGTGTAGACAAGTAGTGAATTTCAAAGGGGGAGAGACTACTAAATAAAGATGGTAGGGGTATGGCCCAGCAATAAGGAGCAAGAAATATGCCTATTCCATTTCCAGGACCAGGATGTTAAGGGTGGGATTAAAGATCAGATAAAGTACATCCAATACTGGAGAAGTTGTCCAGGGATGCCGTATCATCAACAATGAGCAGGGCAAGATTGTTTATATTGGGATTTCTCATCTAGCGCCAGAATTAAGCACCATATTTCACCCTAGTTGTGTCCAAAGAATGGGAACTACATGATGTCTATATATATTTGAAGAATGTATATATTTGGAGGTGGTAGTAAGGAACTACAGAAATAGGTTGAATTGGTTAAAGCATGTCCTAACACAATCACCTGTCCTAACAAATAACAGGAATGGCTCCAAACCAGGAATTTTTTTTCATGGACTCACCTGGGAGATTTGGTCCAGACATGTGGAGGCAAGATGGAAGTCGTCAAAATTTCTTGAAGGGCCTTCTACAAGTGATAGTTGAGAAGATAAAATATGTTATCTTGGTATCAGAGGTTGTGCTGCCAGGAAAATGGAATAGTTGTGTGCCTATGGGTATAGGAGCACAAAGTTGCTTAACAGTTACTAGTTGAATTCAAAGTGACCAAGATAGCATTTATGTTGAACGCTTGGGAATTTGTGAGTCAGTACATAAAGAAGGGGAACAGAGGTTAAGAGTTAGTTCAGTGTGAGGGCATTTAATGAATTCTATAATGTGTACTAGGACAAAACAGATGAATTGCCTTGCTCCCACCCCACTCCCATCCCTTCATTCCACCCTCACAAAAAACCTGTATACTAATTTGGAAAAACAGTGGCAAGAGACAGATTGCCAAATTTGCTTCCATCGTCATTATAACCACCAAGTTGCATTGGTAGACAAGGCAAGCTGAGCTTTCATTCACCCCCAGAGCCAAAGCAGTATTCTGAGCTAGTCCAGGCAACACAATCGCTGCCTCCTTTCTGTGAGCAGAGTTTCTCAGCAATTTACTCCCCCTTTTTTTAAGGAGGCATGACTATCTTTTCAAACTCATTGTGTCAAAAGAGTTGCCTCCACCGTGCTCTCTTTTATGAATTTTACTGGCTCAAATTTAATAATATTTCTAGGTCTAATTTTTTTGTTAGGCTTGCTGAAGCCTAATACCAGTCTCCCTCCTTTGTCCTAATGGCTGTGTAAAGATTCTAGCCTACATCAATTAGGCAAATGTTTCCCCAAATGAGAATCCTATCAGATTACATGCTATCTTGGGGAGCGAAGAGTCCTGAGGGAGGGGAAGAAAATTTAGAACTAAAAATCTCATGGAAGTGAATATTGCAAACTAAAAATAAACTGATAAATTCCTAATAAAAATGAGAACCCAGCACCCTCTTATCTTATGTCTAAATCAGAGTAGTAAGTAAAATACAACAAAGGGATTGGATTTATGTTGACCAAAATTTTTATTACATTTAATGGCTTAGAAAGGAAATAAGATAAAGAACAAATCCTGATATTTCCTGAGCCTAGAAGAAAGCAGGAGATATAAAATGAGTAAATAGTTCAGAGGGAGGGAGGTTGGAGTAGAAGTGGGCTATTGACTCTCTCCCGGATCTGCACACAATTAGCAGTACAGGTTTCACCTAAAACTTGTAGTTACTTGGGTCATCATCTCTGCCCCAGCTCTTGGTCCATCACAGCCATTCACAATAACTATACACAATAATTTTCAAAAGAACAATATCTCTTACTCTGCTCTTCAAACTCTGAGTCTCTACTGAGAGTAATAAGCCAAGCCAGATCTCCTACCTGTAATGGCCTCTTGTTTTGTTCCACTTGTCTGGCTTAATGTTTCATTTACTCATAAGCCCCTTTACTCAAGGTTTAATGCCTGGAGTTGAATTTGGGAGCCTGGATATTGTCTGTTCAATGGATCAGTTTCTTGTTCCCCAAACTCTCTGTCCCTTGAAAGTGTGGTCAAGCCAGGGCTATACTGTTATCTGGACTGGACATTTTCTGAGTTTTCCAGGTTTAAGTGGGTACAATGGGCTCTAGAAAATAAGGTCTAAGTGTTCGTAATTAATAGTTTCATGACACTAGACCAGTGAAACCAGAACAACACAGATGAGCATGCGAGCAAGAGGTTGGAACAGAAGCTGCGCAAGAGTCATGTTGCTGAGTCAAAGTATCAAGGGATCAAGCCACTGGGGGATGGAATGGACAGGGTGTGGACAATCAAGGTTAAAGACACTTGACTGGAGCAGGTGGACTGTGCATCTGAAATAAACATTTTGTTCATCTAATTATTACTGACTAAGCTAATTAGGTTCTTCTCTGTGAGCACACCTCTGAGGCTCCCCATCTCTACTAGAAAGGGAAATTAAGATAGTACTCTCTGAGAGGAGTTTTGCTGTCTTAAAAACTGGAAGTGAAATTAAATTTCTTCTCATTTCTGTGTGGCCATTAATTGATTTTTTTTCCTCCCCACTGTTCAATGGCTCTTTTAAAAATATTCTTTAACTCTGCTATATCCCTGGTGTGAAAATACATCATGTCTTTTAGTTTTTTATCATCAGTGCCCTAAAATGTGAGAAGATAGTGCTGTTACTTCCTAAAAGTTGATTCTTTTCACTGCTTAAAAAAAAGATGTGGCACTCTTGTGATTTAAAAGTAATGCCCCCTTACCATAATTAGTTACTCTTAAGCCTAGGGGTCACACACTGGCCTCTAAGATTATAGTAGTTTGCTTTTCTGTAGCTTTGGGGGGTTTATTTTTTTTTAATTTTTTTTTGGCCTTTTGGAGGGGGGAAGGCAGGGCAATTGGGGTTAAGTGACTTGCCCAAGGTCACATGGCTAGTATGTGTTAAGTGTCTGAGGGCAGATTTGAACTCAGGTCCTCCTGACTTCAGGACTGGTGCTCTACTCATTGTGCCACCATGCCACCCCGGGTTTATTTTTTAAAATAAATTTTATTGATGTTTTCTATTTTTTGTATCATCATAATATCCCATATATCCCTCCTCCCCTTCCCAGAGAGCCATTTCATATGAGAAATGATTTTTTTTGGAGAGGAAAAAGAAGGGGTAAGAAAAAGAAGTTAGCCCAACTGATCAGTACATTAAAAAATCCAAAAATGTGTAA
>JAQQSW010023577.1:0-10248 GCA_028646575.1 Pseudocheirus occidentalis
TCATCGAATCTGGCTTAGGGCAGAAATGGCATAATATCTAAAATGGCCCTCATGCCACACAAGAGAGTAGGGGGCGTGGGGATGAAAGGCAGGATGACGGAGGGGAGGGCAGGGTCTGGGGGAGGGGTGCTGGATGCTCACACTTCAAAAAAGGGACAGGGACAGGGTAGAGAACAGAACAAGGGGGGAGGGATAGGAAGGAGGGACATATGATCACTGTCACAATATGTCCACTATGAAGATGTCCTGTATAATCACACCTACACAGCCTGTATTGAATTGATTGTCCTTCTAGCGGGGTGAGTGACAAGGGAGGAACTGCAAGAATCTAGAATTTAAAGCTCTACAATACCTGCAACTAGGAATCAAGATATACAGGGGATGGGATAGGAAGACCCTCCCTGCCCTACCAGAAACTTAGAGAGCAGACCAGGGGAGGGGCTCCACAGTGGGATCACTGTTTTGGGGGTGGGTTAGGGGAAAGATGGGGAGAAAATTTGTAACTCAAAAATCTCATGAAAATGAATGGTGTAAAAAAGAAAACAAATAAAATTTATTACATTTAAAAAAACTTTCTGATTTCTACACTACAGAAGTCTGGGGCAGCTCATGAGGTCCTTGGGAAGTCCATCAACATTAAGAAAGAGAAAAGAAATCATAGTGGACTTCCAAAGGTCTAGGTCTTTGTAAATCATAGTCTTGAATCTGCTGTACTTTGGGACCAAAACAGGAAAGACTTCTCTTTTTAAATATCTGAAGCTTTGAGAATACTATGCACCAAAAGTCTTTGGGAATCCAACAGGTCTTAGGAAGTCAGTTAACATTTTAAAGGCACAAACAAGGATGATGCGAATGAGAGCAGGTTTCAAAGCCTCTAGAATCGTTTGATGCACATTTATGCCAAAACCACTTCTCCAAGGCATCTGCATGTGAGCTGACCCCCAAGACCAAATATTTTGGCTTCCTTCACTCCCCCCAACTTGTTCTATTATTTACTTTGACCCTGTCTGTCTTCAAAAATATATGCTTCTAACTACCCTCCCCCCCAACCTGCCCTCCCCTCAATCATGCCTTCTCTCATCCACTTCCCCCCTACTCTCCTGTAGGGCAAGATACCCAATTTAGTGTGTATGTCATTCCATTCCTAAGCAAAATTCAATGAGAGTAAGGTTGACCCATTCCCTTTTGCCTTCCTGTTTTTCCCCTCCATTGTAACAGTTATCCCTTGCTTCTTCTGTATGAGATAATTTACCCTATTCTGCCTCTCCCCGTCTCCTCTCATTATATTCCTCTCTCACCTCTCAGATTCACCTTTTAAAGATCATCCATTCCTACTCAATTGATCCTATGCCCCCTGTCTATGAATACTTGTAAACATATATACACACATTCACATATGTGTTCATACACACATATACCCTCCTATATTCAAATATATATATATGCATGTATCCATGTATATGATTTATATTCCCTTCAACTATTCTCATACTAAGAAAAGTTTCCATAAGTTAAAATTATGGTTTTTCTGTGTACGTGTGTAAATAGTTCAACTTTGATAAGCTCCTTATGATTTAATTTCCCTGTTTACCTTCTCATGCTTTTCTGTCTTCTTGTTTTTGGGTGTCAGATTTTCTATTCAATTCTGATGTTATCATTGAGAATGCTTGAAAGACCTCTATTTCATGGAATGACCATATTTTCCCCTGAAACATTGTACCTAGTTTTTCTGGGTAGGTGATTCTTGGTTTTAATCCTAGCTCCTTTGATGTCCAGAATATCATATTGCAAGCCCCGTGATCCCTTAGTGCAGAAGCTGCTGGATTCTGTGTTATTCTGATTGTGTTCCCACAATATTCAAATTCTTTATTTTTGGAAGCTTGTAATATTTTCTCCTTAATCTGGGAACTCTGGAACCTGGCAATAATATTCCTAGGAGTTTTCTTTTGGGGATCTTTCTCAAGAGGTGATCAGTGAATTCTTACAAGTTCTATTTTGCCCCCTGGTTCTAAAATATCAGGGCAATATTCCTTGAGAATTTCTTGAAGGATGATTTCTAGGTTATTTTTTAACCATGGTTTTCAAGTACTCCAATAATTTTGAAATTGTCTCTCCTGGATCTATTTTCCAGGTCAGTGTTTTTTTTTCAATGAGATATTTCATATTACCTTCTATTTTGCCATTTGTTTGGATCAGTTTAATAATGTCTTGATTTCTCATAATGTCATTAGCTTCCATTTGCTCCAGTCTAATTCTGAAGCAATTATTCTCTTCAGTAACCTTTGAAATTCTCTTCTCATCTGGTAAATTTGGCTAAAGCATTCTTATCCTCATTGGCTTTTTGGACATCTTTCACCATTTAAACGAATCTATTTTTAAGGTGTTATTTTATTCAGGCAGGTTGTTAACTCCCATTTCATTATTTTCTTGCATCATTCTTATTCCTTTTGTCAGTTTTTCTTCCATTTCTCTTACTTGATTTTCAAAATCCCTCTTGAAATCCTCCATGGCCTGTAACCAGTTCATATTTTTCTTGAAGTTTTGGTGCAGGAGATGTGACTTTGTTGTTTTCCTCGCATTCCATGCTTTGGTAATTTTTGTCCCCCAAAAAAGGAATCTAAAGTTGGATGGCTCTGCTTGCTTTGCTTTCTCTTGTTGCCAGTCAAACACCTGACTTTTGATCTCTTTGCCACAGTAGAACTCTGCTTCCAGAAGGTAGAGCTTTGTCCCAAATGGTTGGGATTTTCAGAGCTGCCAAAACTATTAGGAGGGTGCTTTCTCTGCAGCCCCTACAAACTCTTGTTCACTGGTCACACACCTAAGTACCACCACCCAATACCCCAATCCAGATCCTAGATGGTTAATGCAAGAGCTATTCTTGTCTGAATGTTCACTTGGTCCCTCTTTGAACTGTAGGTCAAGATCTCTGAACCAGCCACATGGAGACAGCTTCAGGGCCCTGCACCTCTGCAACTTCTAGCTCTGGGGCAGGGGTCAAACCTGCTCCTCCAACCCCCCAAGTTCTAAAAGAGTTCTACATTGACCTTTCACTTTTTCTTTGGCATTTAAGGATTCCTAATTCTGGAAACTGCCACTGCTCCTGGTTATCCACTCTCCCAAGGTCTGTTGTAGCCACTTTTATGGGCCACCCTGGGGGCTAAAACCAGGGGGTCACACAGAGCTGACCTTGGTTCCCATCATGCATCCCATCATGGACCCTTCCTCCCCACCTGCTAGGCTGCCTTCACTGTGAGATTTGTTTCTCTCTTTCACTTTGTGGGTTCTGTAGCTCTAAAATTTGTTTAGTCATATTTTTAGGTATTTGAGGTGGTTATGGGAAGAGCCATGGAGTATTCCTGCTATTATACTACCATCTTGGCTTAGACTCCTAAAATGGAATACTTTAGAAAAATCTATGTGATTCAGCAAAAGCAATGATCAGAGGAAAACTGAAATCTATACATGCTTACACGAAGAAACTCGAAAAAGAAGAATGAGAACAAAAGGGAAAAGGAATATCTGTTTAATATGATTGTACATGTAGAGCCCAGGTCAAATTGCACTTCCTCTTGGGGAGAGGGGGAAATTTAGAATTCAAAATGTTTAGAAGCGAATGCTGAAAACTAAAGACAAACAAATAAATAAAAATTTAACATAGACTAGAAAAAACAGACTGATGAAAGTGAATGGAAAGGCAACTAGAAAAAAAAACAAATTAAAATCTCCAATTAAATGCTACCTTGGAAATCTAAAAACTTCAAGGTGAAATTAACAAAATTTTGTCTAATAGCACAGCGAATAGATAAATACAACTAGGACAGAGTTTTATTTCATTAATAAAGCAGGGAAACAGACAAACAATTGGTTAATTTAATTTTTAGAAGAGAAAACATAACCAAATCACTAGTTTAACACAAGAAAAGGATAAATATAAATATACCATTAATATGGTGTATTAATATAAAGACATATATTATATATTATATATATATTCATTATATAAAGATAAATATACCATTAACAAAGATGATGTCAAAGCAATTACAAGTAGTTTTTTGCCCAAATATATGCTGACAAATCTAATAACACAAGAGTGATGGAAAAAACATTTATCAAAATATAAATTGCTAAGATTACCAGAAGAAATAAAATATCTAAATAGAACTGTTTTAGACAAAGTAATTCATGTCATATACATATGTCAGGGTCCTCTCACCCTGACGACATGTCTGTCAGGGCCACTTTCCCTGATGACAGCTCTAACAGGGACAAGGAGTTATTTACCACCTCAACTGAGAAGGTGCCAGTGTCTTCTTTAGAACAGAAGAGTCTCAAAGGATCAGAGGTGCAAACAGAAGGCTTATTGAGTCCTCTCCTTTGGCGAAGCCTAACAGCAACATTTCAAGACCAACTACTGAACCCGAACTACCCCCAAACCTCAACCTTATATAACCCTCAGATGCACCTACTACACATGATAAAAAAAAAAGGTCCAGCTGCAAGAAGCAGGATATAGCCAAATGTGGGGGTGGGAAGTTGCAGTTTCAGGGGCTTCACGTGATCTCGGGGTAAGGAGACATCATCTGGAAAACCCAGTTTTTTATTATTTTATTATTAATAAAATATTAATATAATAAATATAATAAAATAATATTATTTTATTATTAATAAAACTCCAAGCACCACTGCTCCCCACGGCTTTTGAGAGACCTAGAGAGTCCAGCGCACCCCAAACTCCATATGACCCAGACTTTTCCAGGGCCTCAACTCTCCCCATGCCTCATCCCAACCACCTGCAACCTGCAAGTATTTCCCAGACTCTCACAAAGCTCGTTTCTTGTTTTGTGCATCACGCTCATGGTTGTGTGTGATCTGAGCTTTAAACAGACTCAAGAAAAGTTTACAGTAGCATTGTCCCATAACAAAGGAGTAACACATATCATCCGACAGTTGCATTGAAGTGTAGGTACAAAGAAATAATAGTGATCAATACAGGCAAAATATGCAAAATCATAGTCATCAGATTAAAAGGAAACAACTTCAACAATGCCAGCAACATTGTGTTGGCAATGCTCCTGGATCAATTCCAGAACAATGATGATTTTTTGTAGTATTTGTATCATGCCAAGCCCCAAGAAGTTGGGCATGTATTCTGTCGCAAAAACATTATAGCAAAGGAGCTACACAACTACATGCATATTCACCATCATATCCAAGTAACAGCTGGGTCTAAAAACTTCCAACTCATAACCTAAAATCCAATACTAATGATTCTAATACAATGATCCTATACAAAAGTCCCCAGCCAAAATCATGTAGTGTCTTGATGGCTATAGAAACATTTTGTGAAAGTCTATAAACATATTGTGCAGTTTCTTGGATTTTCCAAATAGAGAAATTATAAACACAGTGGTTGAAATTATCAGTAAGAGTACAATAATAGTAGGGCAGTGAGTCTAGGAACAAGGAATCTGACATGGATAATAAGTCCAACAATGAGAGGACCCCATTCCCCCCTTTTTTCTTAAAGAGCAGAAATTCCATGTAGTGCACATCCACCTGGCAGATGACACCAAACACAAGGCAAAAATATTCATCAAGTATGAGTGCAAACAATACAAGTAATATTCCATACCTAGGAACAAGTATAGGCACAACTACACAAATTTCAAGCCAACATTCTCTGCCAATTCATCCACAAATTGAACAGTTCACATTTCACTCAGCAAGAAAACAGAAGAAATACCTGCTGACACCAAGAGGGAAGTCGTGGCAATCAGTCCCATGTTCAGAAGTCCCAAAATCACTCTGTTCCAAAGAGGGTGGTTCCACTATAAGGGTGAGTTAAATATGTAATAGTCCATTGAAGGGCAGTGTCTTGTGAAAATGCAAGACTCCAAGTCACTTCTTGGGTTGTCTTTATGCAAGGGATCTCCCAATCCTTTCACTGACCTCTCTGCATCTGCAAGATGGGTAATGGAACTCCATGCCTGTATTCCCATAGCAGCATCTGACAAAAGAAAATAAACAAAGTCTCTTCCCCCAATAGTTAAGGATCAGGTCCTACTGAGTTTGTTTGGGGAATTCTCCACAGGGAGTGTGCACATCCCCAAACTGCTTCTCTGCTGGTGCACACTCATCCCTAGTGATGCTCAGAAAAACCAGACTGGATAACTCTGAATACTTTAGAGCAAAACAAACCTTTCCAATCAAGATAATAAAGACTAAGTTGGTATAAAGATTTCTCCTAAGTAACACAATTCTCAAAGCATGATACAAAATTGAATTTCTAGATTAACTGTGGAATTCTTGGATATTAAAAGATATTTTATCCAGAAAAGGTATAGTAAACTAATCTGATTACAGTACTTTAAAGGCTAGTGATATTAGAATCTTCTTAGGGCAAGCCTTGAGCAGTTTACAAAGTTTCTTTCACCAAATCATGGCTCATAGCCAATTAGAATTAAGAGGAAATGTTTTATTCCCATGGAGCTGCAATGAACAAATCAAATTTCTCTTATGAAAAGAATTTCATTTAACATTTTTATTTCTCAAATTTAAACCTAGAAATCTTAAAGCTCCTTTTAATTTTTTTTGGCAAAATTCTTAGAAAGTTTTAAATAGAACAAATTCACTTCTCAGGCTGAATGACCTTGTCTCTAGAGATTGCTTACATAGACTTTTGGTAGTTTTACAACCTAGGAATAAATGAGAAGGACTTTGAGGAGGGGCTGGTAAAGATGCTTCTGCTTTGTCGAAATCCACTACATGCAGGAGGAATGCTCTAAATTATCACAATTAATCCAAATAAAGTTTTCACCCAATCTCCTTCTTTCTACATACAGCAATCAACTAATTTTAGGTTTTATTGTCAAAACAGTAAAGTAACTTTGATAATAATTTCCACAAATGATAGCCAAATGGTTTTAGATACAACTTTCTTTTTTAACTATAGGTAAAGGTGTAAATACCTAGTTTTCCATAGGGCACACACACATGTTATAAAACACAAGTGACCTGTTTTAAAACAAATTCTACATCTTTAATTCCCACAAAATTCAATCCAAAATTTGCTGATAAAACACTACTTCTGGCACTATTTAAATCTTACTATAGTTAAGAAAATTCATAAGGACACCAATTTCATTTCCAAATCATCAGTTGCGAAAGGTACTAACAAAAATTTTAGGTTTTTCTCCTCTCCTCACACCTGTAGAGTCTTATTGTGGATTTAAAGGTTCAAATTAAGAGGTTTATTTGTTTATCTAAACAAGGTGTGGGCTTTGGAATGCCTCAGGGGTTTTGCTACTGGGATCCTTATTTGCTTTTTCCTTTTAGTCAGATTGGAAGGGGTAACTTAAATTCCCTATTATTTTTGCAGCACTCTCTCTTGATCTGCTAAGTTTATCTTGTAATTCAGTGCTTTGTTTATTCCTAAAAATTTCTTAGAAAGTCAAATGCTCTAAGCCCCCCACTCAAAGGGAATAGAACTTCTGAAAAAAATTCTCAGAGGCATACAAGTTCCACTTCCCCAAAACTTGGAAACCTGAAGCTCTCACCTTTTAAATGCTTCTTTACCAAATCTTATCAAAATTCCAATTTGCCTAAATGCCAATTAGCACAACAAATTCTGTTTTAGCACTAGATTATGAATGATACTAATTCACTTTTTCACATTTCCCTTAAAATGACCGGAATAAGTTCAAACTGATTTTTAGTAGCACTCCAATATACAAGATTCCTTTTTTCGAGGCAGGGGATGGTTAATTGTTTGTTTGTTTACCTTTTCAACCCCAGGGGAAAATTCCCATCTTATGTCTTATCACCATCTCCTCACCCCACTTGGCCAGAGTGGAATGAAGGGAAGGAGATTTTTAAACCTTTGAAAATCTTAGAACTTCTTTTTCACACTTTTTCTTACAGAATGACAAATGACTCTCATGCACTCACTCACATAAAGACAAAGCAGACAAACACAAAAACAACAGAACGGATCTAAAAACTTTACATAGAATTTTATAGATTTCCTGAAAATTTTTAACAGTTACTGGCTTTCCAGATAGCAATGGAAGCCAGGTGAAGCTTACTTGATAAAATTAGAGACATATGCATAACACTGAAGGGTTCGAGCCACCACTGGTACCTTGATTTCTAATGTTAAAAACATCATTAATATATTTCATAGAAAAAAGGTAGAAACTGGGAAATGCTGGAGTCCCTCTTCACTAGTCCCTCACTCCTCTCTTTCATGGCTCAATCTCACTAGGTAGGGATGGACCCATTTGAGTGTGGACAGGAAAAGTACCAACCTCCCCCATTACCTTCCACTTAGCAAGCTCATAACATCCCACTTCAGGGAGCCATTGTAAAATCTTTGGGGCCAAATCAATGAATTTCCTAGTGTCCTTAAGCTGCACAGTTCTGTCTGCTCCAGCATCCAGCAGCCATGGAGGGAACCATAAGATATTTTTGACAAATTTATGTGCTCTGTTGGGTGAGACTTTCAAACCTTCCTTTTTAACAGGCATCTCAACCTGCTTAGCATACACCTCTAAATCCTGAGCCTTTACACTACATTCCCCTTCCTGGGCTTCTGGGCTAAGTCCTGCAGCAACTATTCCCAGGCTCTTCTGCTCTCTCGGGGAGTCTTTCTCCCTGCCGGCTTTCCTATCATCCCTGCTCTATTCCCTGTCCCTGTTCAGGGCACCACTTGTCAGGGTCTTCTCACCCTCATGATAGGTCTGTCAGGGCCACTTTCCCTGATGACAATTCTAGCAGGGGCAACAAGTTACTAACCACCTCAATTGAGAAGGCACCAGCGTCTTCTCTAGAACAGAAGAGTCTCGAAGGCTCAGAGGTGCAAAAAGAAGGTTTATTGAGCCCTCTCCTTTGGGGAAGCCTAACAGCAACATTTCAAGACTGACTACCAAACCCAGACTGCCCCCAAACCTGAATCTTATATAACCCTCAGATGCACCTACTGCACATGATGAAAAAACAAGGTCCAGCTGCAAGGAGCAGGATATAGCCAAATGTGGGGGAGGGAAGTTGTGGTTTCAGGGGCTTCATGTGGTGTCAAGGGAAGGAAACGTCATCTGGAAAACCCAGTTTCTACATGCAGAACTCCAAGCACCACTTTTTCCCACAGACTTTGAGAGACCTGGAGAGTCCAGCACACCACAAACTCCAGACTTTTCCAGGGCCTCAACTCTCCCCATGCCTCATCCCAACTACCTGCAACCTGCAAGTATTTTCCAGACCTCCATATACATACATATATGTGTGTATATATATACATACATAAATTTATATATACATACATATATGTGTGTATATATTTATGTATGTAGAGTACATATGTATGTACTCTAAAAATATATATGTGTATGTACATATATAGATACATATACATGTATATATTCCTATTTCTCTCTAATGGCCCCCATCTCTAGGGTGACAGGAGGGAGGAGAAAAAGGGGTAAAAAGAAATTTACTTATAAATTTGTTTGCAAGGGTGGGGCAGAGCCAAGATGTCGGCGGAGAAGCAGCAAAGCACGACAGCTCCCACACAAACATGCTAAAAACTCATAAAATGGGACTCTAAACAGATTTTCAAGCTCCAAAGCACTCCAAAAGACAGAAAGCACATCTGTCACTACAGGCAGCTCAGCAGGTGGGGCTCTTCACAGGAGTCTGGGAGCTGCGGCCGATACCCCGGCTGGCTCAGGCCCCAAGGCATCAGGTGGGGAGCCGCGTCTATAGGAGAGCAGATCAGCTTCACTGGAGGCACAGTTATCACATTTATCAGGCCAGAAGGAAAAAAGGCTAAGAGAAAGGTCAGTGGATTTTGCTAACTCGGGAGGAGAAGAGCAGGTTCAGCCAAACTGCTCACAGGGCAAGGTAGATGGGAGGTGGCTGTGGCAGCAGGAATGGCTGAAAGCAGCAGCGGCCTCCACTGGGCTGCTTCAGAGCCCTCCGCCTGCGGATAGCAGGAGGGCTGAGGCAATTGATCAGGGCCAAGGGCTCTTGCGTTGAGTGGCCTGGATCTGGATCATGGTCTTAAGTGGTGGTCCTGGGGGACGCTTTCAGTGAGCCAAAGCTTGGGGGGCTGCAGCACCCCACTAATAGCTCCGGCAGCTGTGAAGACCCCAGTGATTTGGGACAGAGATTTTCCCCTCCAGGAAGCAGAGTTCCACAGAGCTAAAAAACCAAGCAATTAATAGACTGGCCAACATGAGAAAAAGGAGA
>JAQQSW010023578.1:0-10248 GCA_028646575.1 Pseudocheirus occidentalis
CCCGCCTACTCCACCACAGCGCCGGCCTTTCAGACTCTTTCAGACCATGTCTTCCACTTACAACCCATTCCCGCATATGGGGGATGGGGGGGGGGGTCAGCTTCAGGGGATGACTCCCAGAGAAAATCTTGGAGGGCAATGCACACACACATAAAACACAACCACGAACAAAATCTAACACACAACAATCAGAAAACAGCACAGTTTCCCAGAGAGCATTCCACGAACTGCCTCTCAAGGGGACATGAAAACAGAACACAAAATTCACAAGACACCAAACATAGGGCACAGGACACAGGATACAGGATACAGGTTCCAATCCCCCTGCGTCCCGGGGTGGAGCAGTGAGGGTGAGTTTATGCTGCGTCCAGCCCCGCACTCTCACAACAGAGGAGTACTCACCAGGACAGGATTCCTCTGAAACAATTTGGACGCTCTCCTGGAGTCCCTGGAGGTCCCAGAGCCAGCGGGATATATCAAAAGATGATCGAGCGGCCACCCCTCTGAGTCCGGATGCCTCTGGGACCACCCAAGAGATGCATGGTCTGGTCAGGAGTTACAGAGCCAAAGGCTGATCTCGGTGGGACCTCCAAGTGAGCTAGACACTGAGCAATAATCAGAGACCGAGACCGAAAGTCAACTCAGGAGGCATCAGTTTATTGCTGGCCAGCGGCAGCCCAGGAACGAGTCCCTGGATCTGCCCTGAGCCTTGGTTTAAGCAGATTTTATATAGTAACAAAGTCTTACAATATGACAGTTGAAAGAGGTTAAAATAAAACCACTGTGTATATTTGGCTGGGGGAAAAGAGGACTCTGGAAAGCTCCCCCTCCCCTTTTTACCAGAATGCAGGTGCAGGGTGGTATTGCATGCGAGACAGAGAGGAACCCAAAAGCAAACTGCCTTCCCTTTAGAAATCTTGTTCTTATCTTATCAGAACACAGGGGCAGGTGAAGGGAACCACACAGGAGATTTCACTAATTTCAGGGTCCAGTTAGCTCTCTGACCTCAAGTCTCAAGGCTGTCCAGAACAGAGTTTTTCTTTAATAAAAGGCTTACATAGGCAGATTTGGTCCCTCGCTGTAAGATAAAAAACAAAATGCAACTCCTCCACCTCCCATAGCCCTTTTAGAGTGTTTGATTTCCTTAATTTTTCCCCCCCCACATTTGTATGTAAATGTCATTACTGAGAAGAAGAAACACCCTTGAGATAAAAAAACGAATGTGTACATTTCATTCCCGAGTTATTAAGTTCCAGAATCATTATCCTCCCCCTTCCTTTCTCTTCTGTCTTTTCTCCTTCCCCTAAGCCCCATTCCCTCTCCAGGCCAAACTTCTTCCTTTTCTTAGATACATTATTTTTTTCCTATGCCACTATTTTCCTAGACATTTTGACTTTGTAATTTGAATCATCTTTGAATCTCTCTTTCATCCTTTTCCCAAATTCTTCTGATTCTGCTTTATAAAATTTCTCACCTATCTATTCTTTCTACTCCCAATTTATTTCTTCATGTAACTCTTTGATTGCAGTAGCCTAATAACTGATCTTCTTGTCTCTGGCCTCTTCTCCTTCCTCCCAGGTTAATGTTCTTAAAATACCAGTTCTATGTCCCTGCCCTCCTTGGAAGCCTTTAGTGGTTGATTAAGGCTTCCAGGAGCAAATCTAAATTCCTTGGCCTCTAACCCAGTACTGTCCACTAAGCTTGTCTTTATAGTTTTATCTCCTTGTTATTCCTCAACTATTTTTTCTCCATTCTAACCAGACTGGTAGGCTTTCTGTCACTGTTCCTTTTTATCTCACTTTATGTTTCCTATATTGGAATACTGTTGGTATCTTTGCCCCCTAGCTGCTTCAGAGCCAGGTCAAGCGCTGCTATGTAGCCTTCCCTGACCACTACTCTCCTGTTGGTCTTTGCCACCACCGAAATCTTTGGTCACTTACTCTCTCTCCCACTCTCTTTGGCACTCAATTATGCACTGCTTTGTCATGTTTTATGGGCATAATTCTCTAATTGCATTGTACGCTCCTCGAGGGCAAGAACTGGGCTTTATACTTTGGTTGTATCTCCAACCATGTCTTGTACAAACTCTGCATAAAGACTCTCAAAATGAATGTTTGCTGCACAAATAAATTAGTACGTGAGGTAAACCTTGCCTTCAAAGTTAGCAATTTAACCTGTGGGTGACTAGAATTCTGAGTGAGGCTGATGGGAATTCTCGGTTCCTCTTCAGGCTTTCTTTGCAGTGCCTTCATTTGGTTGTCATCATTGTTAGTCTTATCTCTTATTCCAGATGTTGGGAAAAACTACTCATTCTTGGTCCCTGCCCCCAGAGGGTATTTTTATACTAAGTACATTTTAGAAAGTTTATTGTTAATTAATTGATGAAATTTTCTTCTTTCTGTTGATCTTATTCAAACACACACAGAAGCTGTAAAACAGGAGCTTTGTCTCTGTGCTGTTATCTTTTAGCTATATGACCACAGACTAGTTCGTCTTTCTGTTCAGCATATAACTGGGAGCTTGAATCTTGAACTAAGTTAAAGAAGACCCTTAGATTTAAATTATGAAAGATTCTTTAACCCTGGAAAAAATGTGGTCCATTTGTATGTATGTACAATGTACATAGCACATAGATTAACTGAAAAGTTTTGGATTAAATGGCATCTCACGTGTACTAGACTAAGTGAGGAAGCAGGTGGCATTTGTGAAGTAGATCATTGCTCCATAAGCCATTTGTTTTGTTCTACTGACTTTTTGTAAATGTGTCCCATGTTTGCCTCAAGTGAAGTAAGCTTGCCTGTATCCTTAACTTGGCTAGGAGTTTTTTGTCTCCTCTACTGGAAGCCTTCTAACTTGTGAGTGTGATGCATGGTATTGATTTCCTTCATTGAATCTAATCTAAGATCTTCCTTTCTGTGGTATTTTATGGACTCGTGCAGGAATTCATCAGCCAAAGCACTTCAGCAGATGACTTCAAGTTGAAACGTTGAGGACAGGAGACTCAAAGAGAATCCCCAATTAAAAGCTTCTGTGGTGGAATTTTCTCCTCTGTCAAGGCTAGAAATATGTTGACTTTGAGGGCAAGGGTCATCTGTTTGATCAGGACAGCAAGTGGCAATTTGGGCTGATGCCCGGGTGGCCTTTTGGTTCTGACTATTATGTATTGTGTAAGATTATTTTCCAGTCGTCTAGTGCTTAGTGTAGAGCTAGTCTTAATAAGAGCCCATTCAGAAACTTTTATTGCTTCACAGCAACTACCAACAAAGGGGCCACTTGTATTAAAGGGTTTTCCTATGTGGACACCTGTCCTCTGGAAATTGGCTTGAGAAGCACCATCTCATTTTAGACAAGCCATCAAATAGCATTAACTTTTCATCCTTTTCTGAATGAGCTGAATTCAAATTGGCAACCAAGGAGTAAAAACATTGCTCATCCCTTTACAAGCCAAGAGTGTGCCCTTGAAGAACTTAAGAGGATTTCCAGATCTCAGCCCCCATACATTTGCTCTTGCTTCCCTGCCTCCATAACTTTGCTTAGATTACTTAGATGTGGAATACCTTCCTGTAGGCCCTTCCTTTATTATGTATTGAAATCTTGCCTGCCCTGAGTTTGGGAGGGTTGTTTTCCTAACAATGGGTATAAATGGGGAAGCAGACACACCCATGTTAGGTAGTCTTCTATACTCTTGATGTGCATGTTTTTCCTTCTTTATCCCAACCCATCCCTTCAACATGTAGGACCGGCCTTTTGAGTATTTGGGTCACTTGGCTCCATAGGAGTCAGGCAAAATAAAAAAAAGTCTTCCTCCACAGAGACATCTTGATCTCCATTAGCAGTAATAAGCTTCCTTTCCACTGTAGCTCTTACTTGACATCTTTTTTTATCCCTTAACATGGATTATTTTGCATTGTAATCAATCTAATCTTCCCCCAAAGCTTCTCTTGCCCAAGTGTATCAGCCTATAATCGGCCATTTAGTGTTGTGACATTGAAAAGTTTTCCTTGTTGGTACTGTTTTTAATCTTTAGATGGAATATTTAAGGTTCTGAGTTCAGCACCATGAATTTAGATGCACTAGAATTATTTATCATTCTAGGTAATTCAGAAACATTTGTGCCTGGTAATTGAAGTGACACTCTTAGATGCTTTTTCTTTTGTCTAATTTCTTGACATTAATTAATGGTTCTTTGTAGCACAATTATCTTAAGGCAACTCTTGCTTTCAGATTATATTGACATTGACATTGTCATTTATTCTACTTAATAAACTAGTTTGACATAAATACTTGTCCTTTTAATCAGTCTGAAAAAGATACAACCCATTCCCAGAGTGGAATGGGAAAGGAGAGCCAAGCATGCAAAGACACAGAATTTTTTCATTGTATTATCATTTGTGTAAAGCATTGTGAATTCCCAACATTATCCGATACGTTTATTTTTAATTGAGTTCATGTATGTCACATCATTTTTAAATATTAAAATGTGCTATATTGAGACAGTATAGTAGAAAGAATCCCCTGGTTCTAGAATCAGGAAGCCTGAGTTCCTTCTCCATCTCTTTACCTACCTCACATGTGACTTTGGATAAGTTGTATAACTTTAATGAGGCCCAATTTCTTTACCTATAAAATAAGGTGGAGAGACTAAAGGATCTTTAATGGTCTCTTCCAGCTCCAGGTCTGTCATCCTGTAGAAATCTTTACATTTTCATTGATTTCATTGATCATTCCCCATTATTCCCCAATATTTATATAATTAAAAGCTGAGGATATTCAGTAAGAGAGTGTAAAGTCAGACACCTCAGAAGATGCCTTTAGAAGGCATCACTGGAGGTGCCCAGATAACAGACTTTACCTTTAAATACCAAAACTTTCTGTGTCTTAACCATTTTAGATAGAACACTTTACAAGGGGTATAGCACTTTTCCTACTTTCAATAATTTCAGTTTTTTGTTTGACTCAGGGTTGTTACTATGAATAAAATGGTGGTATAATAATAATATAGTAAAATGGTAGCTCACAAGGGCTACATACAAACGTATATATAAAATGAATATATTTTCAAAAATTTATTTAATCTTATACTGCAGGCTTCAGATACCTATACTTTGTGAGATTTTATAAAATTTTCCCTTTTTCCCTCCTTAGTAAGGCTATTGGTGTTTTGATGTAGTTAAAGATATTTGGAGAATAGTTATCCATGTTATAAATATGTGGTTCAGAAAGCATAAGATTTGAAACTGACATTGCCATGTATTTTAATCATATCATTCATCACATATGTAATTATTAATTTTTTGTTTTGAAGCTACTGTAAGTGCAAATCCTTGATTCATAGAACAAAGACACGAAAATAAGAAAGTTCGCCAACCCGAAGGATTGTTCTTTAGTTGATGATAACCAAAAACAAAACAAAGCAAACAAACAAAAAACACAACTCCCCTGCCAGTGTCAAAGCAGAGACAAAGCAAGAAAATGAAAGAGAACAGAGGAAAGAAAGTGTTCAACCCAGAAAGTGGTAGACAGTGGAGGAAGAAATGGAAATTAGAAGCCCTGGTCCTGCAAAGTAGAGCCTGTGACTGAGGCCCATAGAAAGAGCCAGGCAGTGTTGGGAGAAATCGTAGCCCATTATTTTCTGTTCATAGGATTGTCTTCTGAAAACGATGTCATTTAAACCTTTTGACTTTGACATGATGCTTCCTTAGAATCCAGTAGTGTGAATTCTTGAAGTGGTGAAGGATTCTTCCTTGATATCCTGTTTCAAATGTGATGCAAGTGAGATGGAAGAGTGGATTAAAACTGGCAAAGAGGTCAGTGTGATATTTTGTATGATGCAGAAATCGTAGTGTTTTTGAATGCTGCCGACCAGCCAGAGGGCACTTAAAACTGTGGAGGACAAGAGTTTCTGGAAATGAAGACAACCACTTGGGAGAAGACTGCTTTGATCTTTGATTCAGTAATTAATTGTGCAGAAACGTAGCTGTGTTTCCCTGCCCCGAAGGTCATGCAGCTGCATATCCTGTCCTTCGCCCCACCTTCATGAGAAGGAGGCAGATAATCAAAATGCAAACCGACACCAGGGATTGTTTTTTTCCAAGAAAGCAAGTTCCAGGGTATCTGCTGAGGTCAGTACTCATTCATTTCTGTAGCCACTTCTGTCTTCATCTATAACCGCAGAATAATACAACAAGAAGTGCTCCTGATGAAGCCCAGGATTTATGAAGATAATATTAAATTCACTATAATCTAACAAAGCAGGGGAGTTTTTAATACCTTTTAGAAAGATTTTTATAAAAGTGGTTATAATAATCTTTTTTTGTTTACCGGACTGTTAAATTCATGAGAAAAGTATAAACCTTTGGATTAGGCATAATTCCATTTCAAATAAAAATTTGTCTCTGTCATTGATTGATTAAAATTGCCATATACCCAGTTTTGTCCTGGTTAGCCTACAATTTTTCTGACTTTTCCATGCAAAGATATCTGTCATATTAGGGAATATGATTGTTACTGCATTACTTGGTTTTTCTACACAGCTAGGTAAGAGAGAGGTGAGGATAACTCCTGTTATTTCTACCACTGCTCTGGGAAGACCCAGGTCCACTATTTGACAAGTCAATGGAATCAGAAGTCTCAGGCCAATTCTAGTGGAGTACAGATCACTCAGATGAAGAGGAAGCATCTTCCTTTACACATCTTTTCCATTCCTTTTTTTTTTTCTAAATTGACTGCTTTAATTCAGATGAATTCGGTAAGCAATTCATTAAATTCCTTCTGTATGCTAGCAGCTGTGCTAATTGTTGAGAATAAAAAGACTCGAGTGACCCAGTCCTTTCCCCTGGAGTGTGAGGGGAAGTAACCTGCACTCCTAAGTCAATAGCAAATGCAGGTCATTTCAGGGTGGGGAGGAGCACTGACATCAAAGGGGCCTGGAATTCAGTCTTGAAGGATTCTTAGGATTCTGCGAGGCCAGGGAACCGCATGTGAAGAAGCAAGGATAGGGGAAGAGTCATGTCCTACCTATGTGGGAAATGGCAAGGAAGCCAGTTTGACTGGAGCATAGGCTGCATGAGGGAGGCTGAAGAAAGGTTGGGGCCAGTTTATCAAGGATTTTCAGTGCCAGCCTAGGAGACACTGAGCTTCCAGAGCAGAAGAATAACATGGTTAGGCCTTAAATGGAAGATGTCAGTTGTAGGGAGGAGTTACGCAAAGATTATAGTGATGTGTGAAGTACCTCAGTGTCTTCCTGCCCTCACTTCCCAGTCCAGATACTGTTTGGCGCAGATGATTATTATTTTTTAAAAATCTCTGATGAATCTAGTGAAGTGATCCATTATTTGAATTCTAATTCATACTGCACATATTTGGACTGACATCCATTATCATATTTTGCATAATCATGACTTCTAATAGAGTAAATTTAAATACATGGGGCCACTTACCGGGATTCATTATTTTCGCTCACCAGACCCTAGCTGTAATTTGAGTGTCTTTTCATGAGAAGTACAAACAATTGTGGTCTGAGACTGACACATCAAGATGTACTCTCCCGGAGGGCTCAATGTTATCCTAGTCACTGATGTCTAGCTGATAAGAGACTTGTGAAAGGTTTATAGAAAGCCATAATTTATAGGGATTCCTCAATCTTCTGAAGGCTAGAATGTATAGATAATGGGATTGGAAGGAATATTTTTCCCATGAATATTTATAAAGATGCAGATGCCTCAACAAAAATAATCCTGCCCCTACTTCAGTTTCTCTGATATCACTGGTGTTAGTATTCCCCCCTGTGATGCTGATTGCAGCCCATTCATATCTCATCCTGTGGGACTCTTGTCCACATTCTATAAGTTCTCCAAAGAGAGGATTCCCTATGGGCATTCCTCTGCATCTGTTAACCTTGCAAGGATAAAAGTGGAGCACATGGGTTGTCCATCTTTTATTTTTGCCATGTGGCCAACCTACCTCCTTTTCCAATTATATATCCCCCTGCTGATATCCTTTAGGCCACTTCTCCTCAATTCTTAATTGCTAATAAATGGCAACGTAGTTTATTCTCACTTGCTTTGTACCTCTCCATTTCCCATTGGGTGATATGAAGCTTTAGTTCTTCAAGACCATGTTATTTTATGACTCTTGATCAGACACTGTGGTTGGCCAGTGAAATAGACCCATAATTGAATAGGAGGAGAAAAAGCTAATTTATCTTTGGCAAATGATCTCAGGCTCTTCCCTAAAACAGAAAACTTTGTAATATCATTATATCTCTAATAGTACCTTCATGACTTCATAGCCTTAGTTTATACCCTGGCCATTATAACTTAGTCTACTAAACAGTTAAGGAATGTAAAAAAAAAAAAGTTGTCACCACAGGAAAGGGTTAACATAATAGGCAGATTAGAACTACTTTTGATGAGATAACTAGGTAGAAACATCTTTTTTATTTGATGACCAAATCATTCATCTATAGTAGAAGATAACTATAGGTATTTTATTCAGAATATGAATAGTTCAGGAAAAGACAAGTCACATTCCTCCTTTTGACAACTTCTGACCTAAACTATTGGCAGACTCGTCATCCTAGTCTCTTTTTTGAACCTTCATTCTCTAGATATCATTGCCAAAATTACTGCGATCTTTTGCTAGTCATGTTGACTGTGATATTGCCAAGAACATTATTTTTCTCTTCTGTTGAAAGGCCCTTCATCAGAATCCCTCACTTCTACCAGTCTCTTCCATGAATGTTCATTTTTATGTGGCTCACCTGTTTAGCTGTGCCCACCAAAAGCACTGACTGTGCATTGCTATAATCCAGTAATGTACAGCAAGCCAAATGAGGCATGTGCCTCTGTTCTAGAAATTGAGTCTCTTAGATGAGAAATTAGTTTTTCAAAAATCAATTGAGAATAAAGTGCATTCAGAATGGTGGAAAGCCTAAAATGGATTACCAAATGTGGAATCATTTTGCAGAAGAGTTGTCTATTCTCTTTTACCCAGTTTACAACTTAAATCTCTCAACTTCCTTCCCTTAGTGCTTCACAAAGGCATGCACTTACCTATGTGTTATATGCAAGGGAACCATTATCCTGAACTCCAGCAGTCAACTAGTATTCCATAACTAATGGCACATTCATAGCTTCTTATTGTTTTAGCAACCTAATTTGTTGACTGAACAGCATTTACCCATATAAGAATCCATAAGATACCTGCTTATACTTTTAGGTTTATATATCCTTCATTTGTGGTTGTTTGATCAATTTTTAGTATATTCTACATATTTACCTGAATAGCAGTTGTCAGTTTTTGCCTTTTGTGACTATTTACCATCAGTAAAGTGAATATTTTGGAGTTTCAGAAGCATTCTAAAGCAGCAGATGATGTCTTTCTATCACAGAATTGAAATACGATAGGTGATCAATACAGACAGGTTTATGGTAGTACATACATAAATTTAGAATAGAAACAATTTTATCATCCACAGCTTTCTGTATAGCACTTCTAATATCAATTGTTTTTTATTAGAAAATCTAGAATTACAGTAATTCATTGTGGAATAGAATACATTTTCAATGTTATTTTTCACAAGTGGAGTTTGAATTGTCTTTCCAGGAATACAGATGATTTCTTTAAGCAATGTTTCACCAGTGATATGTATTATGAGAAGGTGATAGGGGTTAGGAATAAAGCCTGTGGTTGTGGAATAGGCGAATAGGAATCATTTGATGCATATAAGGATCAGACTTATGACCTTGACCTTGTCGTTATGTTCTGAGGACTGGTTTTCAAATTATGTGAAATTTAGGAGTTTTGAGTGATTCACAATCTGGACAAAAGGGATAACCCATTACGAAGAAACTGTTGGGGTTTTTTTTTCTAACTGTGTTTTTCTGAACCTTTTCAATACACTACTAACTTATATTTAAATAAATAACTACAATCATCCCTTGACATTTCTAGTTTTCGCATTCACAGTCTTTGTTATTTGTGAGTTGACCATCAATAATTAAATGGGAATTTTTGGAGATTTGTGACTTAGTACAGAAAATCGTGGATGATGTGTATATGTAAAGAAAACTGTTAAAAATTAATGTCATAAATGCTGTTTAACCCTTTGCACTCGGATGTCCCCTCTCAAGCACTAAAACAGTTGCATACAGAAAGAATAATACTACGCTTCTTGCATGGAAAGATAAAAGAATTATTACCATGCTCACCAATTATTATAACACAAACCTACAATCTACCCAGAGA
>JAQQSW010023579.1:0-10248 GCA_028646575.1 Pseudocheirus occidentalis
AGGATTCTAGAGTTTTACTGCTGTTCCTAGCTTGCTTCCTTTTTCTCATGTTGGCCAGTCTATTAATTGCTTGGTTTTTTATCTCTGTGGAACTCTGCTTCCTGGAGGGGGAAAGCTCTGTCCCAAATTGCTGGGGCCCTCACAGCTGCCGGAGCTATTAGTGGGATGCTGCAACCCCCCACCCCCAGCTTTGGCTCACTGAAAGCGCACCCCAGGACCACCACTCAAGACCACGATCCAGATGCAGGCCACTCAACGCAAGATCCCTTGGCCCCGATGGATCACGTCAGCCTCCCTGCTATCTGCAGGCTGAGGCCTCCGAAGCAGCCCAGTGGAAGCCGCTGCTGCTACAGCCGCCTCCCACTGCTTCCTTGCCCTGGGAGCAGTTTGGCCGGACCTGCTCTTCTCTTCCCCAGTTATCAAAATTCACTGACCTTTCTCTTAGCCTTTTTGTCTTCTGGCCTGATAAATGTGGTAACTGTGCCTCCAGTGCAGTCAATCTGCTCTCCTATAGACGCGGCTCCCCGCTCGATGCCCCAGGGCTTGAGCTGGCCGGGTTTCAGTTGCGGCTCCCAGACTGCTGAGAAGAGTCCCACCTGCTGAGCTGCCTGTAGCAACAGATGTGCTTTCTGTCTTTTGGAGAGTTTTGGAGCTTGAAAATCTGTGTAGAGTCCCATTTTATGAGTTTTTTAGCGTGTTTGTGTGGGAGCTGTGGTGCTTTGCTGCTTCTATGCTGCCATCTTGGCTCCACCCCTCTTAACTAATTATTTTAAGGAGAATGGGCAGGACAGTGATTCAGGTTTTGATGTGGATACAAAGGTGCCCTAAGGATCTATAGTAATGGTTACTTTCCCATGCCCCCTGAGGAGGGTTTGAGGCTTATTCTCAGTCCATTCTGTAACTTGAAGGTGCTTTAGTGCTCTTTTCCCTTATAAAGACTAGTCCTTTTTTGTCTATTTCTTTGCTAAGTCTCAGGCCTACATGCGTTTGTGTTAATTACACTCCCTTTGGCAAAGGAGAAGGTATGATTGAATACTTTCAAAAACCTGAACCAGCTCTCCCAACCCTGAACTACATCATTTTGGCAAGTATTGGACTCTGATGATTTTCTCCTAGCCACTGGAATAACAGGTAAGCACTCTTCCTTATTCTCTTCCCCAGACCTTTCTGCTCCTACTGTCTTCCTAACAGCAAGACCCCTGGAGTGCCCAGACACTTCCAGTGGCGTCTGAAATTCGACTGACTTCTGGGTGATCAGTCGGACTGTGTACCCTCATACAAGGGGACGCCCTTGTGCGGGGTCAGTCACATTTGTCTTCTCCCTTCTGTCCTGTGACGCAGGGACAAGTGGTGAGAAGTGGCTAGGAGGGAAATTCAGGGAGGAGATCTTAAGGAAAAGTGCCTAGTGTTCCCTTGCAACACAGCCTGACTTAAAAATAATCTAGGAATGTGATTTGTGACTAAACAAGCTTAGTAAGAAAACTGGTCTCCAAAACTTAAAAGAAAAAGCACCTTGCTCTACTTTAGTGGACTTTTTACCCTGTGTTGTTTCTTGCTATTCCCTGTAGGAGTTTGGCGAGGTGGGCCTCTGCATTTATGTGTCCTGTGTTGTTAACTCAAAACTTTTTATGCATTTCCTAGTCTTTTATTTTAAAGTGCTAAGAGTATTGGGCCTTAGAAATTAAAATGTTACCACTAGTGATTATGAATCCAAATTTGATTTGCTCAACCCTGTGTGCTCCTACTAAGTTCTTAAAGGCCTGGTAAGCTTTGTTATTGTGATAAGGCTAGTTTAATTGGGAAAGTTCATTTAGAAAAAGGTAAACATTCTTTGGTACTTAGGAATTTGTGATTATTGAGAATTTTGCTTTTGTGGCCCTTTGAGATTTGTGATGCTTAAAAGACATTTTATACCAACATGGTTTGATAAATCCCAATCTTTAAGATTTCCACGTAATTTATTTTATTAAAGTTTAGTGGCCATTTCTTTTAACATCAGGATAAATTGTAAACCTTTTTGTTTTAGAAAAGGAAAATCCTTTTTACAAAGAAATGTTCTGCAAAATCTTGTGTGATTCTAAAGGCTTACTAAATTTTCATTTGCAAGCTAATTTGTTGCGATAATTTGATAATGCTAACAATTATATTGAAACCTACTGTGAATTTTCTAAGTTTACTCTACTTCCTCTGCCACTCCTCTGCAGCCACTGTACCCCCAAATAAACTTGGTGTAACACCCTTTGAAATACTTTTTGGTCATCCCCCACCTATCCTCCCCATAATTAGGGAAGAAACATGGGCAGATTTTACTAATACAGCCATTATTAAGTTTCTACAGGGTCTGCAGAGTACATAGTTAAGCCTACATAAGTCATTTAGAGAGGCCCTGCCTGTGCCCAGCTCAGAGTTGCTCCATCACTTCCTGCCTGGTATTCTGTCCTGATCCGGAAACATACTTCATCTGGTCTCGAGCCTAAGTGGAAAGACCCTTACACTGTCATCCTGACCACCCCATCTGCTGTAAAAGTTGACTCTGTTCCAGTCCGGCTGCACCATAGCTGAGTGAAAGCTGCACCATCTTCAGAATGGAAGGTCAAGTCTATGGAGGAGCTAAGACTGTTAAAATCCAAGCCTTGATTTTCCCCTTACTTTTTCTTCTGCCCCATCCAATGACCCCCCCGATCCTCCTATTGGGAGATTGCCTTTGAGGAAGGGCCATCTTGGGCTTTTAAGACCCAGGCTCATATACTTCTCCCCTTATCAACCCTCTTTTCAGATACGGTGAAAAATGCAGGTTTTCTAGTTTGTACAAATGAGGATTGTGACCAAATTCCCACTCCTTGTGCTTGTTGTACTCCCCCGGAATATGGTCTCACCTCAGGACCCCCTTTGGCTTCCTGTTCCTGTTTTTTAGCCTTTCACCTTCCTTCCACAAACCTCTCCTATTCCTTCTGTGTTGAGGCAGGTAGTCTGGGGGAAACAGATCCTCTCATTCCTATATTTGCAAATAATACCGATCCAGAACACCTGCAACTCCAATTTGTTGTCCTTAATTCGTCTGACCCAGTTTGGGAGACTCCTGTCACTCGAACTCTGAGTCTCATCAGACCCTCACCAAAGATACTCCAAGAGTATCCTGAATTTCCAGCCATGTCAGAAAGGTCAATGATTTTTACAATAACTAGACACCCCCAATATCCTAATCTTCCTAGCCCCACTCCAGTGGCAATTCCAACCTATACTATTCCTTCCATAGTTTCTCGTTCAAATCAGATATTTTCTCTTTTGTCTGCTGTTTATCAGACCCTTAATTTTACCAATTCTTCCCTGGCTTTGTATTGATCCTCAACCTCCTTATGTTTTGGGTATAGCATTAAATGGTTCTATTATCCCCTCTACTTCCCCAGATGATTGTGCAGTTCAGAGTCTGCACTTGAGTCACTTGGATGTTGCTGGAAAAGGTTTGTGCCTGATGACCCGCACTGCCAGAATTAATGGCACCCCAGAGATTATGCCCCATTGTGGAGATGGTGTCAATGTAGTGCCTCCACACTGAGAGCCCCCCCCCCCACAGTGAGATATACTTTCCTGCCCCTCCTGGGACCTGGTGGCTATGCCCTACCAGCCTTACACGTTTTATGGTGGCCACCTCCTTCCTTGAGGATGCTGAATACTCAGATGTCCCTGAGTGTCTCTTGGTTGCCATTTTCCCCCGAGTCTCCCTCCTCCAGGGTGAGGAAGGTTGGTGCTACTTCTCCAGCATAGGCCACTGCCAGTGACAAGCCATACCAATACTCATTCCCATTTTCATAGCTCTGGGGGTCGCAGGTTCGGCAGGTATCAGAGTGGTGGCTATGGCCAAGGGGGCTTCAGAATATCAGACCTTGAGTGCACAGGTCACTACTGACCTCTCAAGCTTAGAGGACGCAATTTCACATCTGGAGCGGCAGGTGGAATCCCTGGCCAAAATGGTCCTCCAAAATCGTAGAGGCCTGGATCTTCTTCTAATTCAGCAAGGGGGAGCGTGTGCTGCCTTGAATGAGGCCTGTTGTTTTTATGCCAACCAATCAAGGGTTGTGCGGGAAAATCTTGCACTTGTTTGTCAATGGCTTGATGTTAGACAAAAGGAGGTGCAAGATACTTCAGGCAACTGGTTTTTGTCCCTGTTCAGTGCCTCCTCTTGGCTCACCCTATGGTTGTCTGCTCTGGTGGGTCCCCTACTTTTTTTTATTATTATCCTGACTTTTGGGCCTTGTCTTTTATATTGCCTTGCCCATTTTGTCAAACATCATATCAATTCTGTTAAACTTTTAACTATAAGGCTGGCCCCTATAGCCTGGGTTGAGGCGGAAATTGAGTTAATGGTTTGACATTCCACAAAGAGAAAAAGCGAGGAAATGTTATGCCCTAATTAAAATCCCAGGTCACCTGCCTACCACCTGAGCTGTGTCCCATCATTAAGTCCCTTTTTATTTTTTCCTTTCTGCCCCTATTTCTCTGTCATAGCTAGAAATTGCTTGAGGCAAGTCTGGGAATGTTGCCAAAAGGCAGTCTCCCTACTTCCCCAAATTAGCACTTTGTATTTTTCCTACATTGTACAAGGATTAGCCTGGGGTGCAAGAGTAGAGACCACCCTGTCCTGTTCCACTGACCAAGCAGTGCCCCCACATCCTTTGCCCAGAACATAACCCTGGTCTATTCTAGGACTTTCCAGTTCCCCTTTCCATTTGACCCTGTACCCAGACCCCACACCCTCTGCCCAGAACATGACCCTGGGACTTTCCAGTCCCCCTCCTCATGACTCTGCACCTCACCCTGTTCTAGGAGCAACCCTTATGTCATCAGGGGTTCCACCCTTATGTCATCGGGGGTTGTACCCTTATGCTTTTGTACCCCTGCACCATATTCCCAAAATAGCTAACCAATCTGCTGTTCTAGCTTCTGTAACGTCATAGCTTTGCCTAGCCCCCTTCCTGATTGTAGTTCTTCTTTTTGACCTATATAATCAAGTCTGTGAGATCCATTTGGCACTACTCATTTGAGTAATTTTGCTTGAGTAGTCTGCGTGCTTGATCAATAAATCCACATCTAAATTTACCTTGAACCCAGGTCTTGGCTAGCTCTTATTCTCGGCACAACATTACTCAGACCCAAATCCATGTCGGTAACTTGCAGAAGTCAGATCAAGGTGGGCAGTTATCAGACTTTGCCCTGGATTAGCACTGAGCACTGAGAGTTTGCAAGTTTCTCCAACCTGAATTGTCTCTAATATCCTGGGATAATACAACATAATGCTCACATGAAAGCAAGGTTAGGAACAGATATTCCTTCTAGAAGTGTGAAGAACCTGACCCTGGCATCAAGTCTGAAGTCAGGAAATAGATTTGGAAGAATGAGAAAACAAACAAACAAGAATCTTACCCAAAAAAGCTATTATGGTGACAAGGGCACTGAAGACATAAACCTGGAAGCTGAGAATGACTCCAAAATATCTAAAAGCAAAGCTTCAAAGAAAAATACAACTTGGGCACAAATTCAACTAGTATTCCTGGAAGAGATGAAGCAATGACTGAAAAAAAGGTTAAAGTATGTTATTAATGATTTCATTATGTTATTATATTTCATTAACTCATATAATAATGCATTTCATTACATTATATTATAATTATTTCATTCAAAGCACTAGAGAAAAAATTAAAAAAGAAATGAGAGCTATAGAAGAATGAATCAGAAAGGCAATTAATAGCTTGGCACAAGAGATGCAATAAACTCCTTAAACATTAGAATGGACCAAACAGAAGTCAATGATTCCATGAGACAATAAGAAATACTAAAATTAAAAAACCCTCAGAAACAGGAAAAATACAAAGGATCTCATAGGAAAAACAACTAATGTGGAAAACAAATTGAGGAGAAAAAAACTTTAAGAATCACTGGGCTACACAAAGGCCAAAACAAACAAAAAATCCTCATCAACATATTTCAAGAAATCTGTCCAGATCTCTTAGAACCTAGAAGGCAAAGTAGAAATGGAAAGAGTGCACTTGTCATTCCTCCAGAAAGAAGCTCCCAAGTAAAACTCTAGGAACATCCCAGCCAAAATACAGAGCTTCCAAGTCAAAGAAAAAATACTGAAAGTGGTCATATAGAAAAAATTCAACCTACCACTGTCAGGATCACACATGATTTAGCAGCCACCACATTAAAGGAGCAGAGAGCGTGGAATATGATATTATACAAGGCAATAGATATAGGATTATAGCCAAGAATGACATACTCAACAAAAAGGAGAATATAATGCAATAGAGGAGGAAGATGGACCTGAAGACCAGAGCTGTATAGAAACTCTGAAGCTTTCAAACACAGGAGCTAAGAGAAACTTAAAAAGGTGAATATGAAGGAATAATCATAAGGGCCTAGACTAGGATAAAGTGCTTAAATTCAAATATTGGGAGGTATTTGTCCCCTTTGAGTATGTATGTGTCCCTTCTTAACCCTGTTATCATCAGAGTTCATAGAGAGAGTTCAATTAGAGACGGGCTGGAAGTGGTTATGTTGTATCTTGAAGATCTTAACTGAAGAATGGAAAGAGAAGGGAAGAGGGATGCACTACAGGTAGACGGGAAAACAGGGTTAGGGAAAATTATGTCATATAATCACGGTTTGTGAATGGACATACAGACTAACAAGGAGGAGGGAGAGGGTGTAGAATGGCATGTGAATCATACTGTTGTCAGAACCGGTCAGAGTAGGGAAGAACACACACACACATGCATGTTGGGTACAGAAATATATTTTATTCAACAGGGAAACAGGAAGGAAAGAGAAGGCAGAATTAGAGAGAAGGTAGATTAGCAGAGGGTTTTGTTCCAAAAAAAAAACTTTAAGGATGTACACAAATATTTATAGCTCTTTTTGAAGTGACAAATAATGGGCATCTGAAAGGGTGCTCATAAATTAGGAATTATCTGGACAAGTTATGGTACATAAATGTGATAAAATACTACTGAAATGATGAAGGGATTGTTTTAGAGAAACCCAAGAAGACTTCTATAGCATAATACAGAATAAAAATAACAGAACCAGGAAAATAATTTAGACAATGAAAACAAGATGGGAAAGACAAACAACTTTAGAAAGGGTAAGAAAACCTAATCAAGTGTAATGGCCAGCCGGGATTCCAAAAAAAACTAATAATGAAACCACCTCCTGATACACACACACACACACACACACACACACATATGGACATGGCATTATATGTGCATATACTTTATATATATGTGTGTATGTATGTATGTATCTTCTTATACACTGTATATATGTACAAATAGGGAAGGTGACTCTCTATATCCATCTATTTATATCATCTATGTACCTCTATCCAGAAAAAGAGGGATGAATAATGTAGAAATTTGTTTTGTTTAACTACACATCTTTGTAATAGGAACTTTGTTTTTCTTTAATTTTTAATTGGTGGGGGCAGGGAAGGTGGGAGAAAAGGCAGATTTTTGTTGATTAAAAAATTAGTTAAAGAAGAACCAAATGAAAGGTTGATCTAATTAATATCTAATAAAAGATAGGTAAATAAAATCTGAGATTTTGCTTTACACTTAGAAAATTGATAAAAATGAGAAAAGCAAATGTATAAATGATTGTGTATTTACCAGTACACCAATACACTGTTTTGTTTTTTTTTATAGAACTGTGATTTTATTGATATGAATATAACCTCTACTCTTAAAAACCTCAGTCATGCATACTTTTTTACGTGGCAGTACTTATCCATATCTTTCTACAAATCATAGTTATTGATGTATGTCTGAGGACAAGTGATGAGGTGTAGGCTCTTGGAACCCCCTTTAGCTCTCCCTGTACCTCAAAGATTAAAGTTCTCTGCATACCAGAGTGTGGCAGAATAAAAAGAAGCTGAGGTAGCCCAGGGAAGGGTGATGAAGTTTTATTGACCTCCTTCCCAGGTGAAAGACTACTGTTCCTGATTAGTTTCAACCAGAGAAGTAGAGAAGAAAGCACTGGCAAGGTTGGTAGCCCCATACCACTCATCTTGGGCCTAGGCCATCTGGTCTACTACATTGACAAGACCAGGAACAGCTGTAGAGATAGGCTTGAGGACTTTGTTCAGTTCATGTAGTCCCTGAAAGTTGCCAGGTGCCATTTGCCTTCCTCATAGCTATCCCTAGACTGTTGTGAGATGATCTGGAATGATGAAATAATCAAGCTTCCTTCATCTCCATCACTAGAGAAGAAATATCTTTCACCCTTCTAGGAACCCAATATTGTACAATAGTAACTACATAGCTCAATTTTTCCCCCCAAATCAAGTAAAGGCATTTATTCTGGGTAACACAACACACCAAGCAGACTCCTCCACCACTTAAGGGAGGTGCAGCTTAAGGGAGACCCCAGTTTATGGAGGAGGGGATAGCTCCTTAAAGGGTACAGTCCCCCACGATCAAGTCTTCTCCTTTCCAAGCGAGATGGCCCCTCGCCAGGGCAAGCTAGGGATTCTTATAGAGGAAATCTGCCTGGTGGGGGAGATCAGGGACATGTAGGCAAGGGGGCAGGGATAATTCAGAGTTTCCAGCATATCTAGTCACATCACAGCCCCAGTATGTCCGCATTAGTTTCAGTATTTCATTGACCAGCCTATTTGAATCTCATAATCTCCTAAAGTGGCCTTAAGTGGGACTTGAGATAATGGGCTTCTCATTGACCTATTTGAATCTCATCTTTTCCCCCCTCAAGAAGTAGGTATTCATTTGGGGGAAAAGAGCAAGGGTCATGCAGGAGGGTCATGCACTCCTCATCAATCTCCCTTCAAACAGTTGGGACCCAGGTTTATTTGGGGACTCAGGTGGAGGTCTCATCTTCTGGAACTACTTCAGGCTGACAAAGGGCATAAAGTTGTCCCTGCCTCAATGGGGTTGGGGGTGGGGTTGACTGGAATTGAGCAAAAGCCACATCTAGAAGATGAGGGGTGCACATGGTCTGGCCATCTGAAATTTGATGAGGTTAGCCTGAAGGACGCAAACTTAGAAGATTCAAAAGGCAAAAAAGTCTCCCTACTGGCTATTTTTCTGGGCTTTAGCTCCAGGTCACATCCTACTTCTCCATCCAGATCAACATTCTCAATCTCAGAAGACCAATACACTGTTGATGGAGCTGTGAACTGGTCTGATCATTTTGGAAAGCAGTTTAAAGTCATGCTAACTTTCTAAAATGTCCATACCTTTTGCCAGAGAGACCTTGCTGTGAGGCATAGCAAGAAAGTCAGAATGAAAAGAAAAGTCTGATGTGCATCAAAAAATTTATAGCAATCCTTTTTTTTAATCATTGAAAAGAACTGGAAATTTGAACCCAAGACTCTTTGACTGAAAAAACCAGAACTGAACAGAAAATTTGACAATCAAACACAAGAAGCATGAGAAGGTAAACATGGGAAAGAAGTCATAAGGAACTTATCTTTTTTTTCCTTTTTTTCTTTTTGCTTTTTGGAGGGCAATTGGGGTTAAGTGACTTGCCCAAGGTCACACGGCTAAGGTTTTGTTTTTTTGTTTTTTTTTTGGTGTGTGTGTGTGTGTGTGTGTTGTGTCTGAGGCCGGATTTGAACTCAGGTCCTCCTGACTCCAGGGCAGGTGCTCTACTCACTGTGCCACCTAGCCGCCCCAGGAACTGATCACATTTGAATTATTTACATGCCAATATGGAAAAACGGTAATAGTAACTTATGAAACTTTTCTTAGTAGGAGGATAGGTGGAAGGGAATACAAATGGATACATATGTATACTTACACATATGCTATATATAGCTATAGGCTATATATGCATATGAATATATATCTGAGCATGTATATATATATGTGTATATATATGTGTATATATATATATGGGTTTATAGAGGGCATAGGATCAATTGAATACAAAGGGATGATACTTTAAAAGGCAAATTCTGAGGTGGGAGAGGACTAGAATGAGAGGAGACAGGGAGAGACAAAATGGGGCTAATCATCCTGTGTGGAAGAGGCAAGGGATAGCAGTTACAACTTTACTTTCATTTACTCTCATTGAATCTGGCTTAGGGAAGAAACGGCATAAACTCTAAACTGGGCATCATGCCACACAAGAGAGTAGGGGGCGTGGGGATGAAAGGAGGGATGACTGAGGAGGGGGGCAGGGTCTGGGGGAGGGATGCTGGATGGTCACACTTCAATAAAGAGACAGGGACAG
>JAQQSW010023580.1:0-10248 GCA_028646575.1 Pseudocheirus occidentalis
TCTGGCAAATTTGACTTTTTAAGGCCTTCTT
Organism: Pseudocheirus occidentalis; assembly: GCA_028646575.1. Classification (NCBI taxonomy): domain Eukaryota; kingdom Metazoa; phylum Chordata; class Mammalia; order Diprotodontia; family Pseudocheiridae; genus Pseudocheirus; species Pseudocheirus occidentalis. Next base: position 32 of record JAQQSW010023580.1, read on the forward strand.
CTCCTCATTGGCTTTTTGGGCCTCTTTTCCATTTGAGTTAACCTATTTTTAAGGTGTTATTTTCTTCAGTCGGGTTGTTGACTCTCTTTTCATGATTTTCTTGCATCATTCTCATTTCTCTTCCCAATTTTTCTTCTACTTCTCTTATTTGGTTTTTAAAATCCTTCTTAAGTTGATCTATGACTTGTAGGCAGTCTTCATGTTTCTTGGAAGCTTTTGGTGTGGGAGTTTTGACTGTGTTGTCTTCCTCCCATTCTGTGCTTTGATCCTTTTTTGTCCCCAAAAAAGGATTCTAGAGTTTGATTGCTGTTCTTACTTTGCTTCCTTTGCCTGCTCATGTTGCCAGTGCATTACTTGACTTTTTTAGCTCTGTGGAACTCTGCTTCCAGAGGGGAAGCTCTGTCCCAAATCACTGGGGTTTTCACAGCTGCCAGAGCTATTGGAAGGGTGCCATTTTGGGGGTTTGTTTTTTGTTTTTTTTTTGCTGCCCCCACCAGCTTCAGCTCACTGAAAATGCACCACAGGACCACCACCCAAGACAGCAATCTGGTTCCAGGATGCTCAACACAAGAGCACATTGCCTCTGAACAATCGCTTGGCCCTGCTGCAGACTGAAGGCCGGGAGTTCTGAAGCAGCCATGTGGAGGCAGCTACAGGGCCATCACTTTTGCTGCTTCCTTATCCTGAAGGCAGTTTGACCAGACAGCTTTTCTCCCCCAAATTTAGCTGATTTCCACTGACCTTTCACTTAGTCCTTGTTCCTTGTGGCTTGATAATTCTGGAAATTGCCACAGCTGCCACTGATCCACTCTCCTGAAAGCTCCAGCTGTGGCTCGTCCTGGATGTCCCAGGGCCAAACCATGATTTCAGGCTGGGCTTGTTTTGGCTCCCAGGGTGCTGATATGAGCCCTTCCTGCTGAGCTGCCTTCAGCAAGAGATGTGTTTTTCTGTATTTTTGTGTGAGTTTTGGAGCCCTGAAATTTGTTTAGAGTCATATTTTATGGGTATTTGAGGTGGCTGTGTGCAAGCTGCAGTGTTTTCCTGCTTCTGCGCCACCATCTTGGCTCCACCCCCCCATGTGAATGAAATTTCATCTACTTCACAATTTTGCCTCTGGTATGTAATTGACTTTCATTTCCAGAGAAATGAACTTGCTTATCTCTATCTCCGTCCAGGCCGGAAAATCAAGGCTATCCCTGCTGGTGCTCCCTATCTTCTGTGTGTGTGTGTGTGTGTGTGTGTGTGTGCACATGTGTGCTTCTTTCAAGCAACCCACATGTGAAACTCGGAGGAGACAGAGAAAATGAAGAAAAAACTCTCTCAAGCTATGAATGACACCTGGTTTCTTCTGTTGGATTAGATATTAGACAATAAGTTTTTCATAAAGATAAGTTTATCTCAATATTTTTCAAAAACTCAAAAAGTTTTCTTGAAAAAGTAGTGAATATAGGGCAGTTGGGTGGCACAGTGAATAGAGCACCAGCCCTGGAGTCAGGAGTACCTGAGATCAAATCTGGCCTCAGACACTTAACACTTACTAGCTGTTTTGACCTTGGGCAAGTTACTTAACCCCTATTGCCCTTCCCTCCCTCCTCCAAAAAGCAAAAAAAATTAAAAATTAAAAATTAAAACAGCAAAGAGTAGTGAATGTCAAAAACAAGCCCATGGCATAAGGGAGAGATAAGTCAGGCCTAGGAAATAGCCTAGCAATTAATTTCTTTCTAATAGACGTTGGAAACAGTGGTACAATAACCAAGACTTGGTGAGAAGCCAGTACTTCAAACTCTAGCAATTCTATAACTTTTGCATGCTGAGATGCACAAAGCAAAAGACTTAAGGCTTTAAAGTTTCTCTAATTCCAATCTCCAAGCAAAGCCAAGGCAGTTAGATGGCGCAGTGGATAAAGTACGGGCTAGGAATCGAGACAACTCATGTTCATGGGTACAAATCCAGTCTCAGACACTTACTAGCTGTGTGACCTTGGGCTTAAGGACTCTTTACTTAACCCTGCTTGCCTCAGTTCTTTTTTTTTTTTTTGCTTTTTGGAGGGCAGTTAGGGTTAAGTGACTTGCCCAAGGTCACATGGCTAGTTTTTGTGTTAAGTGTCTGAGGCCAGATTTGAACTCAGGTGCTCCTGACTCCAGGGCTGGTGCTCTATTCACTGTGCCACCTAGCCGCCCCATTGCCTCAGTTCTTAATCTGTAAAATGAGCTTCAGAAGGAAATGGCAAATCACTCCAGTATCTTTGCCAAGAAAACCCCAAATGGGGGTCACAAAAAGTCAGACATATCTGAAACAACTCAACAACAAAATAAAGCCAGACCAATTTATTTAACTTGATTATTCCTGAGAAAAATAAAAGGAAGTCTAAGATTCTCAAACTTGTAGAAAACCATTATTACAGAGGTGTCTGTGAAAAGCAAGTCTAAGAAAGAGAATAATCTCATAATAACCCCTTCCATTTTATAGTACTCTCCAGTTTCTAAACTGCTTTCATATCCATGATCTAATTTAATCTTTAAAACAAGCCTGTGGAGAACATTAGCCATGTATTAGTGTCCCAATGTAACTGGAGTCAACAGAGGTAGAGGAAGGACTACATGATTCAAGGATAGGAGGTCTAAGAGGGGTGGGGAACTAGCAACTTTAAGGTCACATCTGGCCCTCTAAGTCCTTGGGTACAGCTTTTTGACTGAGTCCAAGTTTTATAGAACAAATCTTTTTAAGTGGATTTGATCTGTGAAGTTTGGATTCAGTCAAAGGGCCACACCTGAGTACCTAGAGGGCCACATGTGGCCTCAAGGCCACAGTATCCCTCCATACAAAGTCAAAGTAAGCCCTATAACAGTAATGAGATTTTAAATTCCTTTTGTATTGCTAAGCTAAGAGGTACTTAGCACCTAGTTCAGATTAAGCCTGTTAAAGAAATAGAAGCTATGAACTCCAGTCTCCTGTTGCTGATATAAGAGGAAGGGGCTGAACATGGAGGGGAAATACTGTTTATAAGGAAAAACCCAGAGAGGGAGAGTCAGAATTTCATGGTACAAAGATCTGGAGGCAGAAGCTGCTGCTGCTGGAGAAAGAATTTCTCTCAGTAGCATCTGGAGGCTGGGCTGCTACTGCTGGACTGAGAATTAAAAAGAAAAGTGAGAACTGGTAACTGAGACAGATCTTCTTGAAGCAAACTCCGCTGAAGCTGCTGAAGCAGGACCAGGCTGAAAAGAAAAGCTCCTCTCAGGCTGGAGAGAATGATTTTGATTTTGAACACCTGGAGGGAGTGATCTCGATTCTGGGAACCAGCTGAAACTTCTGATGAGTCTGAGAGTCAGATGAAGCTGCCAAAAGACTGAGTAAGCAACTGTGAGGGATTTAAGACTTTGTCTGCTTGTGGCTTTGTTAAGCCTTGTCTTCCTGGGAACAAAGACTGTGAAAGATTTGAGATGTACTGGATGCTGTGAGCTCCAATGTGGAACAGGAACAGCACAGAGAACTGGACAAGGACCTGGGAGCTGTCTGCCTTTGAACCCAGGTGACAGTTTGGTGAATCCAAGCAGGATCTGGGACTATGGAAGGGGATCCAGGGAATCTCAGAAATCACCCCGAGTCAAGCTGAAAGAAGACTTTACTTGGATACTGTGTGCTGACTAAGATCATAATTTACTAATGACCTAGGGGTGGAGGTTCATTGTATTTTCTGATGATTGAATAGTGAATGATGAAGAATGATTGATTGATTAAATGATTGTACTTAGTGATTGATGACTGAATAAGTAACTGATTTGTAATCTAGTATGCCCCATGAGTGGACAGCTTTGACTTTTGTACTTTGTGTTCCTTAAGGAGTCAAACCTCCCAAAAGATGACTGAATGATTAAGAAGATTGAATGGTTGAGTTACTAAATTATTGTTCTTTGTTCAAAACTTCGTGACAACTGTAGAGGAAACTACGTGGCCATTTTCTGTGATAAGCTGTTGTGAATGCTATATTTTGATTTTCTGTAATAAGTTGTAACATTGTGAATGCTGTACTTTGATTTACTGTGAATGTTTTGCTTTGATTTGTTGTGTAATTGAGTGTTCGCTATGCTGTGTAATCAGAACCTTAAAGGCTGTTTGCAGCAGCCATCCTCTGGAAAGCTGCTTGTGCTTGGCTTTACAAGCCCTGGTCAGTGTGCCCCTGACTAGTCATAACTACAGCTCTGGTGCAATGTTTTGTGATTCTTGTCTAAGGTACATTTTGTTTGTTTGCCTTAGATACCGAAATGACTAGTTGCATTTTTGGCAAACAAAGGCACACAATCAGTTGGTGCTAGAAGCTGTACTAAAACTCCTTTCTGAATGCCTCAGCCCACTATGTGACTTTGATCATCTGAAATGGTAGCCACTCAATAGTGCCCACAAATTTTAACACAGGGATTCAGAAGAATGCATATAGAGATAGTGGTGATAAGATCCACATTTGAAGTAAGAGCAATAAGACCAAGAGATTGCACCTTCTGTCTGTTTTCCAGTTCAGAGGAGTACAGTATGTGGGCAGCTCTGGGCATCACACACAGAGCTATCAACAATGCCACAGCACTGCCCAGGTTATTAATATAATCTGCAACAATATTATGATTTATTGATGGCTTTTATTCCCCACTGACCTGGCATGAAAATAATCAGATTAATAATGAGGTTATGATGATTGATGCTTTCTAAGTTGGCATCCATAGAATGAGAATTATACATTTGAATTCTGCCTGGAGTAAGCAGGGTAATGAATGTGTCTACAGAAGGTCAGGCCTGATTAGCTCCTTTGGCAGGAAGTCACTCCTCCCCAAGGACATGGAGAGAGGTTTGAGAGGTAATAGAGCTGGCATTGTCTTCATCTTAGGACAGGCAAATGAAAGAAGTGGTGAGGAGCTGGTGACTCTAAGCAGAAGCACCCAGAGAGAAAAGCTACCTTTAACCCTCTATTTTATCAGGCTCTGAATCCTGTATTCTCCCCTCCAGCATAACCCCAATGTTAATAGTTTGCCAAAATGCCACTCCTCCTTGCCTAATGGACACAACAGCTGAACTGGTTACTCAGACTTACTATTACTAGTTTTGTGTTTAATTTACGTAACGGGTGCCTAAAACTACTCAAGTTATATTGACCAGACAAGCTTCTATGAGGTAGCAAGGTAGCACACTGGGCCTAGAATTAGGAAGACTCTGAGTTAAAATCTAGCCTCAGACACTTGTTAGTTGTGTGGCCTTGGACAAGTCACTTAACTTCTACTTGCTTCAGTTTCCACAACTGTAAAATGGAGGTAATAATAGCATCTCCCTCTCAGAGTTATGAGAATCAAATGAAATAATTTTTGTAACATTCTTAGCACAATGCCTGGTGCACAATAGGTCCATTATTGTTGCTGTTGTTTATACAGAGATGAGGGAAGCTGTGTTCTACTGTATCCTTGTTGCATTTACATGCTGTAAGTATGTAAAAAGTAAAGTACGTACAAAGTAAACCTCCTTTTGTTAATGCTCAGTGATTGAAAGTGCCTCATTTCATCCCAAAATTTTACCTAAGCTCTGAGAACACTGATGTTAGAGCTTTTCCTCCAAAGGGGCAAAGGCAGTAGACTGATGGGGGTATATGAGATACAGCATTAGAAGGCTACCTACCTCCAGCCCCTCAGGGTTTCATAGACTAGCATTGTAGATGTATTAGCTGCCCTCTGGGGACCCAGCCTTCACATGTGGGTCAGGGTTGGCTCCGGAATATATTTAAATAATATGTGTGAGGAAAGTTGCTCTGGCCACTGAGGCTGCCTTTCACTTAGTCCTTTGTCATCATTCTTTCTAAAAGTTAAGCAGCCTATTTATTCTCCTCTCCTTTGGTGGAGAGTACGGTGCCAAGCTAAGGAATGTTCTTCCTCAAAGCAAAGAAATAATTATGAATCTTTCCATTTGTATCAAATATTTTGATTACAAAGTACAAAGATTTAATGGATTAAAGATTTAAAGGAAAAAAAATAAAAACACCAAGTCTGAGAGATCCTGACTCCAACTTAATGAGACTTTTTAATGCCCTAAATGACCAGGAAGTTGCATCAGCAAAGCCAAGGCCAATCTGGTTCCAGCAGGCAGCTTTGTCTTCTTTTAGGGAAAGCAACCCAGTGTCGTGGGTGATAAAAAATAAAGTGAGTTAAGGAAAATATTAGTTCTATCACACCCCATTGATTATCACTTGGTATTTAATCAGCCCACCTTAATTAGCTTTTAAAAAGGAATACCTTTCTAAGATAATATAATAAGAACACGGAAACAAAATATATTCCAAGAAGTCTGTGACACACTCTATCATCAGTATCTACAGAGTCAAGGATGAGCATCCCCAGAAGGGGAGAAAGGACTTCTAACAATCAGGAGTCTTTGCCACATATGAGTTCAAGTCCTCAAAGATTGAGCCCACTTTTCCCTAGGATCTTCAAATGTTAGTTGACTGACTCTCTTTTTTTGATCTTGTCACCCCTATTATTTTCTGAAGGTAACATGGAAATAATATATTTCTTGCTACATGCCTACCACCTCTCTATTTTCTAGTCCAATGATTTTAAGAACAGATTAGCATTTTTACTTGTACATAATTTTACTTTATGTGCCCCCCTGACCACCTAAACCATGCTTGCTGAGATTGCTAAAGAGTTTCAATCTCTCACATTTACATTGTTGTCCATGCTCAAGGTAATCAACCCTAGCTTACTCTTCTCAGAGAGCAAATGCATGGTACCAGTATGGAAGCTGCATAGTGCATCTTGAAGAGAACTCAACACTATTATTTGTGAGCAGATTATTCCCTTGAGGTATCTTTCTCTCAAAAGAGGGAAAGGTTTGGGGTAAGAAATGTAGATGACTATGTCAGTCACACAACAAACATTTATTAAGCACCTACTATGCTAAGCACTGGGGATACACATGCAAAAATGACAGCCCCTGCCCCCAAGGAGCTTATAATCTAACGGAAGAAGACAACACACAAAAGGAAACAGAAAGAGGGGGGAAGTAGGAAAGGGAAAATTCTCCACTTAGAGACACATGACATCCAAAGAATGCAGGCAGGCGGGAAATGAAGAGATGGCTGACCTGGGCACCCTTCTCGAATGGAGTTTGAGGGATGAACTCTGTTCTACCCTCATTTCAGAGGGGTTTCAGGAGCAGAGGATACTAATGAGATGTGAGTACCAAAGCTGAAGTGATCTTGTAGAATAATTACTTTCCTGAGGGCATGATGAAGAGGACCAAAGGAGTGTACTTGGATAGAAAATAAATTTGTACCATCTTAATTGATTTAGATTTGCAAGGGATGCCTTCTCCAGGTGGGTTAGTTTCTTCTTTGTACTGCCTTACAATCCTAGTAGCTGACCCTGGGTAGTATATGGTGCTAGTTTAGGATAACATGACCTTGGAAGTTTTCCTTTCAGCATGAATGAGTGAGAAATGAAAGTAAATACTCAACTTAGTCTATGTATTGCTTTTAAAAAAATAAAATAAAAATAATTCTTCTAGATAAAGTCTTCAGTGGATCTGTGATCTCCTTGATATGGGTATTTCCTCCATTGTTGCAGATCCTAATTTATCCACCTTCTCATTCTATGCTAATACTATCCATGTTCTCCTACCAATCTTCCACAAAGTATTTTTTTTTTGCTTTTTTGGAGGGAGGAAGGCAGAGCAACTAGTGTTAAGTGACTTGCTTAAGGTCACACAGCTAGTGTTAGGTGTCTGAGGTCAGATTTGAACTCAGGACCTCCTGACCCCAGGGCCAGTGCTCTATTCACTGCACTACCTAGCCACCTCCACAGAGTATTTAATACAATTGTAGGCAATTGGGTGATTCAGAGGATAGACAGCTAGGGCTGGAATCAGGAAGACCCGAGTTCAAATCTAGTCTCACATATTTGCTAGCTGTGTGAGCCTGGGCAAATCACCTAACCTCTGTTTGTCTCAGTTTCTTTAGCTATAAAATGGAAATAATAATTGAACCTGCCTCATGGGGTTTATGTGAAGCTCAAACAAGATAATATTTGTAAAGTCCTTTAGAATTTTACAAGTGTAAAGCACTACTATATGCCTAGAACACAGTAGCTTGTTCCCTTCCCCATTGATCATTTTCTATTTTAAAGATATCAATGAGCCACTCCAGCTATTCATCAGCTTTCTTTTACTCTCACTATGTGTCTTGAGTCTCTCCTTTTCCAATGATGCTATCTCCAGTGATAACCTTTATGAGTTTTCTTTTCAATAATTCTTTATTGTTAATATCTTGTAGCTTATGCATACTTACCATATACTACTTAATTATCCTGGGGGTGGTTATAACTACTATCCTTCAGAGATTAAGATATTCCCAAACTTGTGGTCATACAGCCACACTAGAAGAATATTGATTTTTTTTAATAAATTTTTTTATTTTAGGAAGGAACTTGGGGTTAATTGAAAATACTACATGGTCACCTAAGGACAAACCAACCTGCAGTCTCAGTACTCAATTCTGCTCCGAGATTATTGTCTCTCTACCATGCTTGTCCATAGGTATTCTAGATCCACTTGGGTTTCCCAGACTGAATTCTGTTGAGTGACTGGTTCTAATTTAGGAATCTATGAAATGCTCCACAGTTTGATATTTCCTATACCAAGCTCATTCCAGGACTGCTTATCCACGCTTGGTATCTATCTAACACTCAACTTTCACCCGTGGCTCCGAGAAGCTTTAGCATACTCGGTAGGCACATTCCAGTAAACTGCATCAACAGATGTACTAAACCAGGTTGAGGGTAACTGATGGGCCTTAAACCCATCAGTGAATTAAAAACAACTTGGAGTTGTTTACCCCAAGTATGCAAAGACTTCCTCTGGAGGAATGGGTAGAAGAGAACAATTTGTTTCAAGAGATATGTGGGGGAGGGGCAACTTTTTGCTCTATGAAATCAAGCATTTTTATAGGCATGCAACAAACAGCAGGATCGTATATACTTAATACTGCTCAGCCAGCTGAGTAACTGTAAAGAGGTGGTCTGTGATACACAGTCATTCATGAAAGCCTGTTCATTCCCTTCTCATTTTCATCAAGAATACTTTAAATAAACATATAGGTCATTTGCATAAATATTTTATAAAATGAGAATATGAGTTGACAGTTGATTTCCTGTTAGTCTCCTGTTTGAGATATTAATGACGTCTCTTTTTTTTCCGTTTTTCCCTCACTCTTTTTTTTCCTTTCCCTGAGCGATCTTGTAAGATAATCCCTTGATGATTTCAAGATTATGTCACCTCCAGCACAAATTTCCTCATTGTGTTACTGATCTGGACCATCTACTCTTCTAATTTCATCTCTTTAAAAAATACTTACTTTTTTATATCACTACACTATCCCATGTATCTCTCCTCTACCCCTCTCTGAGAGCCATCCATCGGTAAATGATAAATAGTACTTTTTTAAGAGAGAAAAAAAAGTCAGCACAACTTATCTATACATTGAAAAAGTATGAAAACATGTGCAATGTATAAAGTCTGTGGGCCTCCCACCTCAATAGTTTGGGGTGGGTTCTCATATGTCTTCCTTCAAATTTCACTTGATATTTATGATTTTGTTGCATTTACTTTTTTTTCTTTCTTTTTTCTTTTTTTTTATTGACTTGTTTGTTTACTTTTATTTTACAACATTCAGTTCTAGAGTCACTTGAGTTTCAGATTTTTTTCCCCTTCCTCCCCACCCCTCACCCCTGCCATGGTGGCATACAATCATGTATAGGATCTGTGAACTCCTTCACATTGTACAATAGTCTGGTTGTATAGGTGTTATAGCCAATGGAGTGAACAATGAAAAAAGAAAAACAAAAGCCAAACATAGAAAAGAATGATAGCATTCTTTTCAGTCTCTTTTTAAACTCTGATCTTTCTGGGTCTTTCTCTGAATGTAGACATCTCCTTCCATCCTGAGACTTGTAGAGTTGTCTTTTAACTGTGCGATGCTGAGAAGCATCCAGTTTTTCAAAATTGATCGTCACACATATGATGTATCTGTGACTGTGTACAAATTTTTCCTAGTTCTGCTCTTCTCACTCAGAATCAATTCATATTAGCCTTTCCAGGTAAGTATGAAGTCAATCTCCTTCCCATTTCTTATAGCACAATAATATTCCATCACATTCATATACCATAACTTGTTCAGCCATTCCCCAATT
>JAQQSW010023581.1:0-10248 GCA_028646575.1 Pseudocheirus occidentalis
ACATAGTCTAGTTTCTTTGAATATTAGATTATTAGGTCAAATCAGAAAGATAATACTTTTATGTTTCCATTTTTCAAATGTGTCAATATTTTTTAGCAATTGAGTTATTTTTTTACAAATTATTACTGAGAGGTTTGTAAGTATACATAAACCATATAGGTTCACTGAAGCATGAGGCTATGAATTAAGCATTATTGCAATTCAGTCTCAGTTTATGAATCATTTAACTTTGTTCTGTTTCATAGATACAGACAGAACCTTTTAACCCTGGGGGCCTATTGTCTACATTGATTGCTAGAGGGACCAGGCTGGGATGTGTAAACTGCTGACTTCCACAGAAATGAGAAAAATAAAGTACAAGTCCTATTGACCATAAACACTATCTTCTTTATGTTTATGTGAGGGATTGAGGGATCATAGATCTTAGAATCATGGATTTCCTAAAGCATGGAAAAGTTAAATGACTTACCTATGACCACACAGGTAGTAAATGTTTGAGGTCAATTTTAATCCAGATCTTCCTGACTGGTCCATGACTATACCATGCTGCTTCTCTAAGAGCATAATGCACACTCACAATCTGCATGTCATAATTGTAACTGAATGCAGGCTTTTGTGTGTTGTATATATTATGTAGACTTTCTTGTATATAATGCAACTTCCTTCCATATAATAAGGAAACTATTTTGAAACTTGGCAGGATTTTACATTTTAGATTGCTACCATGTTATAATTTATATGTATAGAAGCATGTCTCCTATTTTTCTGCACAGTTTAAAATTTAAGCTCAGAGTTCATGGAGGATGTAATGTATGTACAATCTTACACATAAATAAAGTCAACTTGAGCGGCTTCTTTTTTTTTTTTGAGGGAGGAAGGCAAAACAGTTGGGGTTAAGTGACTAGCCTAAGGTCACACAGCTGGTTAAGTGTCAAGTATCTGAGGCAGCATTTGAACTCGGGTCCTCCTGACTCCAGGGCTGGTGCTCTATTCACTGCCACCTAGCTGCCCCTGAAAGACTTCTTAATTACCTAAGTTATCTGAAATGGATTTAATTATGGTTTATATGATTGATCTCAACCAATGGGGGAAACTATTTACATCACATAATCATTTATAAAATTCAGATATCCAACATATAAAAATAATTGATACAAATTGATGACCATAAGTTATTCCCCATAAGTGGATAAAAGGTATGAGCAAACACTTTTGTTTTAAAAGAACTATAAACTATCAACGACACCATAAGAAAACATTCTCAAAAATCACAAATTAAATACAAATTAAAATAACTCTGAAGTTTTACCTTATACTCAGCAAATTGGCAAAGATGACCAAAAAAATGGAAACAGTATTGGAGTTATGGGAAGATAGGCATATTGATAAATTGTTAGTAGAGCTGTGAATTAATCCAACAATTCTGGAAAATAATAAGAAATTATGTAAAAATATGACTGAATTATTTATACTCTTTCACTCAGCAATCCCACGGTGGGGATACATCATGTGGAGGCCAAAGACAAAAATAAAAGTCTAGCATATATGAAAATATTCATAGCAGCACTTTTTGTGATAACAAAGAATCATAAATAAAGTGGGTGCCTATAAATTGGATAAGCCATAAACAGGATCAGCTGTGATATAGGAATGTACTGATATCTTACTGTGCAGGAAGAAATGATGAATATAAGAAAAAGAAACATGGGAAGGTTTATATAAACTGGTACAGAGTGAAGTAAGTAGAACTAGAAAAACGATACATATGATGACACAAATGAAAAGGAAGATGAATAACGAATCTTGGCTCTGGAAAACAGGTAATGAATCATAGCTCCCTCCTCTTGGCAAGGGGACATGAGATTAAAGGAAACAAATGCTGCATACATTGTCAGACATGGCCACTGCATAAATTGATTTTGCTTTTTTTTTCTTCGTTGCAATTCCAGGGGTGGAATAAATGCTCAGAAATTCAGAAATTACTATAATGTGCAATAAAAGCAAAAGGGATAGTGACAACATTTTTTTTTCTTTTCAAATTAACTCTAGGAAATGAAATTGCTGTTCAACACATACTTCTGGGAAAGTTACATTAACTGTATATGGCAATAAAAAAGGGGGGGGGTCTGATCTACAGATCAACATAAATTCTAAGTGTATGAACAATCTATTTTTTCTAAAGTATAAAAAATGGAAGAAAATGAAATAATATATTCATCTTAACTCTGATGAGAAGGAAACTTTTTAATCAATTAAATGAATAGCAATCTTTGGGGAAAAAAAATCAAAGGCTTATCAACAATGTTCCCTTCTAATTTCTCACTGGTTCCAGTTATTGCATCTCGATGCAACAAATATGATCTCTTTTCCACGTCATCCCTAAAAAACTGAGTTGCAGTAATGATGTCTCATTCTCAATCCCTGCAGCCCCCAGCCCTACATTTTCTCTTACCAGAACTTCCAATTCTTTCAAGTGATTGTCGTATGACATAGCTTGAGTTTCAATATCTGAGTTGCTCTTCTCTGATCACGCTGAAATTTATCAATATTCCTCCAAAAACATAGTATCCAGAACATAAAACAATAGTGAAGCAAAAGGAACACTGATTTGGAGGATTAAAGGACCTGGGTATGAATGCCAGATCTGCTACTTAAAGTAGAAGCAGTCTTAGACATCACTAAACCTTTCTGTGCCATTTTTCACTTCTGTGAAATAAGTTACTGGTTTAGCTGATCTCCAAGAGCCCTTTCAGCCCGAAATCCTAATATTTAAAAATATGATTTGACAAGGTCAGAGAATGATTACTTTCCTTATCCTTCACATTATCCTTTTATTAAGGTCACAAAAAGCAAGAAGTACATTAGAGAACCAGACCCAGAAACAGGAGTATGTAGATTCAAGTCCTGACACATAATTGAATATGAGCTTCCTTAAGGGCAGGGACTGACTCTATTCCTTTTTACTTGTATTTATTTGTATTCCCATGGCTTAGCACTTGATAAATACCTCTTTACTGTTGACTGACTGAATTTTACTCTCATTCCACTCCCTTCCAATATGCTTGATCTCCTTAGCTCATGTTGACATGGTCATCTGTTCACAACCTAAAATCATTAGAGGGAACTTTGGAGTCTAGTCAGAGGACTTTGTCTTATACAGCTGATTTCACTGTCATCATTTTCATTATGATAATATTTGACTTGAATATGTTTTCTAGATAAAGGAGTAACTCCAATATGCCTGGTACATGTAGGAACCAGATAGCATTGGTAAAGCTCTTGGACTATTTTGTAAGAGAGGTGCTGTATAAATCTAAAGCAATAAGTATTCAGACTACATAGTGCTGAGCCATTCTATACAATGTACATTAATTATGGTCTGTAATGTGTTATAAATTGCTTTGAGCATACCCCACTAATTCATGAATATAGTCACTTTCCACTAATTAAATTTAGTATTTTAATGCTGTCATATACTTAACCAGGGTTAAACTAAGATAACCAGTTTAATAATGTTCATGAAAAATGTCAGTTGAATTCTATGAGAATTATGTAAAAGTATCTAGGAACAAAATATATGCCTAAACATGAAACAAGACTCAGTCTGGCACTTAGAAGGCTTTGGTGCGTTTGATTTTTTTTGTTTTTGTTTTTTCCATTTCTTCTAAATTCAGGACTTGTTTAACCCAAATTTGATCTGGCAGTTAATTACCTTGCTCTTAAACCTGGCCAAAGTTTTTTAATCAAGAGAAGCCTCTCCCTATGGACTTTTCAAATTTAAAAATCCAATTAGCTTTAATGTTTTCTTCTTAAAGATTAACTAATCTTTTTATTTTATGGAACATTAAATAGAAATCAAGTTATTAAAAGTGCTTCTAACACAATCTTTTAACAATTCAGGAAATGTTTTATTCTTTTTATGATTCAGTTCTGTATTTACTGAATACCGACTATGTGCCAGGTACATATTGGAAAGTCCTGAATGGATTAATACTTTTGCAAATAGTTGCTCACATTTTATACATTATTGAAGAAATGGAACGTCAGTACTTCAGTCTTCCTCCACTTCATAACATGTTCCCATTTGTTTTGTGTGAACAAATTAATGTGCATTCTTATTTCCAATTAGCCTTTTCAAAGCAAAGTATCAGCATGCTAATAACTGACATTTACATGGTGATTTTAAGATTTGCGAAGCACTTTATATACACTTTCTCACTGGGTCCTGACAGCAGTAGTGTATTATATTTGTTATTACTTCCATTTACAGAGAAGGAAACTGGGGCTAAGGTTAAATGAGTTGCTCAGAGTCACATAGCTAGTTAGTGTGAAGAGATAGGACTGAAGTCCAGTTCTGCAGGCTACAAGGCCCCAGCACTAATCACTAATTAGACTGTCTCCTGAATTAGAAAATTCTCCTTCCTTTTAACACAATTTTAACATTATTCATCATTTTAGACATGTATCAACAATATTTTTAATGAGGAGTTGCACACAGCCAATGACTATATTAACTAAATGTATGGCATCCAGTATAAACCAACTACTCCAATGTGACATCTCATTTTCCTCAGTTTATAGAATTATATATTCTGAGTGAGCCATCTACTAGGACACTGCTACCATCTAGCCATTTGCCTTGACATGTACTGTCTCTTTGTTTACCTTTCCAATTGTTCTTGTCCTGGAAACAATAATCAAATTAATGCTACCATTGCTACTAAAAAGGACACGGGCAATCAATTGCCTTATGACTTCAGTCAATCTCTGCTACTTTCCAGAACATAAATACCCTTCTTTGGCTACCACTTTCCTCTATGTTATGCTCTATAAGACCAGATACTGCCTCACTTTTGTATTTGTATCCACTAACAGCACCTAGTATGCACTTAATAAATGTATGTTGAAGGATTATGAATGTATGGAATCTATGTTCACCCACTCAAAAATAATTATTTAACATCTACTTTTAAAAAATTATCTTTGAGTTTGCTGATTCACATCTTTCTGTGCATCAGAATGAAGTTGAGGGGTGGCTAGGTGGTACAGTGAATAGAGCACCAGCTCTGGAATCAGGAGGACCTGAGTTCAAATCCAGCCTCAGACACTTAACAGTTATCTAGCTGTGTGACCTTGGTCAAGTCACTTAACCCCAATTGCCCTGCCTTCCCCCCTCCAAAAAGAAAAACAAAACAAAACAGAATGAAGTTGATAATTTTTTTATTTCTGATTATTGGAGGCAATGGTGCCAGAGGTTATAAAATTGTCTCCGGGCTATTTGTCAAACTTCTTATTTTCTTCATATCTGTTAAGAAAAAAATCACAAAATAGAATTTTAGAGTTTGAAGAGATCTGCATAAGACTTTATAAGTGAGTAGAATATAAAAATCCATTTACATACTAAATTAGTATTGCTCTTAGATGTCACAACTCTTTCCTTAGCACAGAAATCGAGCATTTGGGGGCTGAGGTGGTTTTGTTTTTCTTACTATAGCAGTGTATTTATATTAGCCAAATATGTACACCTGTTGTTTTCTATGGTACTAGACTTAGAAACTTTGTGAGATATTTTGTTTAGAATCTTCTTTGTTAGATCTATGCAAAATGTTTTACTGTTTACCATAACCTACCATCTTTCCTGAATTTTAAGTGATGCTCCCAAAAGTCCAAACCCCAGGCTCAGAAGCCATCTTCATTTCCTAAATCTTTTTCTTCTTAATTTTTCATTTTAAGTTAGCAGTATTGATAAAAAACACCACCAACACAACCAATTCTCTCTCTCTCTCTCTCTCTCTCTCTCTCTCTCCTCCTCCTCCTCCTCCTCTTCCTCTTCCTCCTCTTCCTCCTCCTCCTCCTTCTTCTTCTCTCCCTCCACACTACCACCCCATCCCACAAGAGTTCATAATCTTAGTAGTAATGGTTTCTAAATTTTTTTCGAGTGTTATCCTTTGTCCCCACATAAATCACCAAAAATGGGTTGTGATTGTTAAGTCTGAAAATGTTCAGTAAGGCTCTCCATCATATCCCAGATACTTATCCTAGGATAATAGTAGACAACTTTATTGTTTCAGGACAATAAATCACTGTCCTGATACCCTTCAGCAAGGATTCACCAGTTATTGCTACTTGTCTCTTTTCCCCTTCAGCATTATAGAATGCTCTCACTTGATGGCACCTATTTTTCTACCATCAGTACTTAAAGCATAAGAAGCAGCTTTTTCCAGATATACTAGGTGACTCACAGAAGTTCATTGTGAGATGGAGGTGCGGAACCTCTCCATCACAAGTTCACATGTTCCCACCATCCCACAGAACTACTTTTTCATTTAGATCCTGAATGTTTATGAATCTCTTGTGGCTTAAATTTATAGCTAAAGAGTTTAATTATATTAGGAAAAGGGATAAAGATAGGGACTGGATTTATAATTTTCATAGGATAGGGAATTCTCCCTTGATTGGTGTAACACTATGTACAAGCAGCTTCCCAAAAGAATGCTACTGTGAACAACTTTTAAGGTTCTGATTACACAGTATAGTGAACACTCCATTTATTCCATTACAAATCAAGGCAAATGGGGCGGCTAGGTGGCGCAGTGAATAGAGCACCGGCCCTGGAGTCAGGAGTACCTGAGTTCAAATCCGGCCTCAGACACTTAACACAAAAAACTAGCAGTGTGACCTTGGGCAAGTCACTTAACCCCAACTGCCCTCCAAAAAGCAAAAAAACAAACACAAATCAAGGCAAACATTCACAACATGTCACAATATAATATTCACAACATTGCATCTTATCACAGAAAATTACAATATAGTGTTCACAACAGCTTAACATTAGAATGGCCACATACTTTTCACTACAATATTTAGAACAAGGAACAAAAGAATAATCATCTGGTTTCCCTAAGGGAGGAAACCCTCCTTACTTAATCATTTAGTCATTTCACAATACATTAATCAATACTTAATCATTCAATGAATTCACAATATAATAATCAATATTAATCATTCAATAAATTCACAATACAACAATCAATACTTAGTCATTCAATCAATTCATAATGCAGTAATCAATCTTCCACTCATGGTGCAATTATAGATTAACTTAATCAGTCACTTATCTAGCAATCAGTCACTAAATGCAATCATTAGAAAATTACACAAGCCCTCCACCCCTCGGTGTCCAGAAAACTTCACTTTCATCAGGCATTTTATATCCAAGGAGAGGCCTTTTCTTCATCTTGACTTGGGGTGGTCTCTCAGATTCCCTGGATCCCCTTCCATAGTCCTAGCTCCTACGTGAATCCACCAGTCACCTGGACTCAGAAGCAGACAGCTCCCAGGTCCTCGTCCAGTCCTCCAGGCAGTTCTTGGTACACACTGAAGTTCACAGGGTCCAGCACATCTCAAAACCTTCACCACTTCTGCTGCCAGGAGCTCAAGGATAAACCAAACTATGAATAAATAGTCTTAGCATTCTGGTCATGTTTCTTCAGTCCTCCAGCAATTCAGCTGGCCCTAGGACCCAGAAGGAATCCCAGCCTTCCAGGTGGCTTTCCAAGAGGGAGCAACTTCAGCCTTTGTCCAAATTCTGGTCTAACAGAAAATTCCAAGTTAGTTCTCAGTTGAGAAGGCCCAGACAATCCTCCTTCCTTCAACTCAGTTCTGGGTCCAGCAAGCCCAGCTCCCAGATGCTGTCACAATCTTGCTTTCTCCACCAGGATCCACCAGGAGGAACATTCCTGATTCTCACTACACACACTGGCCTCCTGTCTCAGCCAACCTCCTCCTGCCATGTCAGCCACAGGAGACAAAGTTCATGCCCTCTGTTCACACAGGAGACAGAGTTCATACCTTCTTTACTTTAAGGGCTAAGTACCTGCTAAATTAATTACCATTACAATTGGAAAGTTAGGTAGAGAATTATTTCAGTGTAATGATAAAAGCAGGAGCCTAGGAGCTAGTACTAGACGAAGTCCTGATTACTGACTACCAGTAAATTTCTATGCAACCTGATGCATGCCAATCGGCTGGAAGGGGAGGGGAGATACCTCTTCATTTTCTTTATCTTCAAAAAGAGAGTGGAACTAAATCACTCTAAATCACCTGAACTAAGCGGGAAGCTCAAGGATCAACCAAGCCATGAACAAATAAAGTCTTAGCATCCCGGTCATGTTTCCTCAGTCTTCTAGCAGTTCAGCTGGCCCTAGGACCCTCTCAGCTTCCCAGGAGGCAATGAGGTGTGGAAATGGACCGCAGTACAGGTTGGGGACAGGGGGTGACTTCCATTCTGATGTCTCTTGAAGTCAGCTACTGGTAAACCTCTTTATTTTCTTATCATTTCCTTTTGGGAAGGGTCAGCTATAGTCAGTGTACTTAAAGTAGCAGACACTTTAAACAAATGATGTATGGCAATTTAACTTAAGTCTTTGGATATGTTCCAATTTATGTTTATATATGGTCCTGATTCCTTTTTCTTTCAGGATGAGATTCTCAGAGATGTTTCCTTTGTCCCTGAAGTGCTATTTTTGATGTTTCTGACCTCACTGACTAGAGACATAGGTGTACACTCGGGAGAACAGTAATGACAAAACATGGTCCGGAGCAGTGGAAACTATCTCTGAGAAAAATAAGAAAAGATCCTTAATCCTTGGTCCTTGGCCAAGTTATAAAAGTAGGCAAACTTTTTATTGGCATTAATCAATTGTGTTGAACAAGTATTAGAAGAACACACAGTGTTTTACTCGCTAGGTGCATGGCTGGTCCGATATTCGAACAAAATAGGTGGTCACAAGAGGCAGGGTAATGTAGGTCCCAAATGACCTGGGTCCAATTTTGCTTTTGTAACTTACTAACTGCATGGTGTTGGCATGCCTTTTAATGTAATTTAATTTAATTAGGTAGACAATTATTTAATTACTTTTATTTAATCTGGGCCTCAGTTTCCTTCTCTGTGAAATGAAGGGTTTGTATTAGATGACCTTTAATTCTATAGTAATGATCTTATGATATTGTTGGAAGGGGGACAAAGCCCAACTCCTCAGGATTTAGGTAGTGTCAGATTAAAGGAACAATTCTCAGAGGCTTTAACATCCAAGAGTAAAAAGTAGTGGTGTATGTGATGTGACTGAAAAAGTGCCAAAATGCCTCGTAAGTTTATTGAAGTGGATGTCATTCTTGACTTTAAGGGACCTTTAAGGTTTAAGATATTATGTTACTTGGGAAAAGAAACACATGTGAGGCAGTATGGGACATCTCATGGGAAAAAAATAAAACAAAAAAATTATATTTGGAGTCAGAGAACCTAGGTTTGAATTCTGATACTGCTCCTTATTATATATGTGACCTGAAGCAAGTTACTTGAATACAGAAATGAAAAAAGTATTTATTACATGCTTTGTTGTTCTTCAGTTGTGTTTGACTTTTCATGGCCCCATTTGAGGCTTTCTTGCAAAGATATTGGATATTTTACCCTTTCCTTCTCTATTTCATTTTACTGATGAGGAAATTGAGGCAAACAGGGTTAAGTGACTTGCTCAGGGTCACACAACTTGTAAGAGTCTGAGGTTAGGTTTGAACTCAGGAAGATGAGTCTTCCTGACCTCAGACCTGGCACTCTATCCACTGTGCCACCTAGCTGCCCACTGTGTGCTTAATATGTACCAATCATTGCACAAAGTTCAAATCTAATCTTAACTCTAATCTCAAACAAATTCCTCTGAGTTTATTTTCTAATCTACAAAAGGAAGAAAATGGAGCAAATTATTTCTAAGGTCCCTTTGAGGTATAAATTCTATAATCTTCACCCTTGTGCCAGGTAAGAGGCCCTGTACACAGTATATACTCCATAAATTTGTTTTTTTTAATGTGGCATTAATTTTATTATCCCAGTTTTTTTATTTTAATTTATTTTCTTGATTATGTCATTCATTTCCACAAGGTTTTGAGTTACAAATTTTCTCCCCTCCTTCCCCCTACCCCCAAGCCCAAAACAGTGATCCCACTGTAAAGCCCCTCCCACCATCTGTTCTCTTTTATGTCCTCCTCCAATGCCTTTCTAACTTTCTAGCAGGGCAGAGAGGGTCTCCCTACCCCAGTCCCTGTATGTATTATTTCCCAGTTGCATGTGGTTAATAATAATAACAATAATTATATATATATATATATGTATATATATATGTTTGTTTGTTTTAACATTTGATTGTATAGCTTTAAATTCTAGATTCTTGCAGTTCTTCCCTTGTCACCCAC